>RXPK01000260.1:502378-520204 GCA_004143645.1 Protaetia brevitarsis
ACTTCATTAGTTTCTTCGAGGTTTCGTGCTGTTTTTAGAGCCTTCGTTAGTCTTTCCACCCGAGAACACTTTTATTACCTCATGGTTTGGCTTACGTCTTCACAGTGGGTTTATTTCATAATGTTCTCTGCTTTGCGGTTTTGACTTTCCTTCCGCTTGATTGGGATATCTGTACTTTAAGTAGAGGTCGCTTCAATAAATTGTTTTTTTTCACCTGGACAGGATGAAACTGGTTTTCTACGAGGTTTTGATATTCCTTGCGCTATCGTTTCTCATCCTGGATGTGGGAAAAGCATTTGTGTAGTTTTGTATAAGGCATATACTAGTGCTAACTTCAAGTTATCATTTATAATATCCGCTGACAACGTCTTATTGACTTTATCAACTGCAGCTTGTTTTGCTTGGTGATCTTTTTTGAATTGCCTTATTCTTCAGTGAAACAACTATATGATGCCGTATGTATTTCAGAATCTCTATTATTTTGCCGTTTCTTTTCAACTTTGGCAATATTTTTGAATATTTTGATCGACTTTGGCATAATTTAAATTGAGTTGAGTGCTAAATATATACCAGGTAAGGGCAGGTAGAAAAAGAGCTTAAAACTGATTATGCGTGGAGCTGGAACATATGGGAACCTACTAAGGCCTTTTCGGTAAGCTTTGATAGGGGCAAGGTGTTTTAGCCTAGTGTGCTGCAATTCATATTGTGTTAGAAAACGAGGAAATATGAACGAGTTTAGTCTAAAGGTCGCTGTTTTTCTGATGCGCGTAATATTTAAAGCGATCAGTTTCGCAATGTGGATTCCAACTGGTTTGACCGTTAAGCGCCTAAATGGGGTAGCACCTGAAAAAAATAACATTAGCTTGGGATTTGTTCAGAGAGGTTGTCACGTCATTCGTTGGGGCGGCTTTTCTTTGGCCTACCAAATCGCAATTAAAAAGTTACATGGATGTTTACATAATGAGTTCAGGGGTGTGGTAAAATATCTGGATTATTTACTATGTTGAACGATTATCCAGAATAGCGGAATCGGCTGAGAATGTCTAATGTCTAACTTCTTTAAAAGTGGAAGACTGTGTATATCACTAAAGCTGTGTGTGTGCAAAAAGTGCAAAAACAAAAACAAGTTGAGATACCGTGAGAACTGACTGTGATACGCATCGCAGTTGCAAAACTGTTTAAAAAGGATGAAGCTACAAACGCATCCAGTTTTGTGCAGACAATATGGGGATTTAATTTTCCAACTCCTCAGGCTGCCGCTAGAGGCTTTGGGTTTACTGAGAGAAAGTGTATCTGGAGGTGAAGCCACATGCGAAAAAACTAAGATGAAAGAATTATTTGATTCATCAGGCTTGATGAGAGATATTCGCAGAGGTTAGCGAGCTACAGACTCACTTACTTATTTAATGGTTAGTCTAGTTAAAATTTACTACTTACAAGACACAGCTAAGTCAAGTGTTGAAGCCAACAATACCATCCGTGTTATTCAGTTGTGTCGTGAACAGGTGTAAAAGGTAGAAATATACCTCTCGCAAAATGTTTTAAGAAATTTCAGAACGTTTTTTTTCTTTTAAGTTTAGAATATTACACCGTTTCCTTTTCATCTTTAGGCAATAATAGATGAAATCGAGGAAAGGCAAAATCGAAATTGATAAGGAAAGAACCTTGTGTGCTAAGTTTATAAAAAAATAATGACTTTATATTTTTAAAAAAATCACGGGTTAAATCTAAATTATTTAAAGGATATAATAAGAATCTACCTACTAGATAATTTATAGAAACGTACTAAAGATGCAACCTGTGGAGAATGTTGTCACACTATTCGTCTTATCAAAACGGCGTCTATTGATGCAAACCGATTTGTTGCAGAACATTGTTTTTCTGTTACTCTTTGACTACATGGACGAGAATTCTTCTGAATAATTTATTGTTTATTCTGAATGCATTCACATGCATTAAGTAAATCTTTTTGTATTTCTTTGTTGTATTTCGCACAATAAACTGCAAATATTACATATAGAATTAATCTCTTTCATTTCTCAATACGTCAAGTTTTACAGCTGTTACTCCCACTATTTCAAATACCCCTTTAAAACCCGTGTTGGGCGTTTCAAATCGAGAACATAATTCGACATTATGCTTATAACTCTTAATTCATAATAAAAAGTGTTTTTGGATTTTATGAATATGTTTAAGATATTGTCACAAAAAAGGCCTTAAGATACAATGAAATACAAAATGAAATAGTTTTAGAAAATTGTGCATTCGGATCAATATATGATCTTTGTTAGATTGGTTGCTACTAAAACGCCCCCCATTGCATTTAATTTTTAACATCGTGTAATAAATATTGCATCATTTACTTTTTCTGCTGCTAGAGTAGAATAGTTATTTGTGTCACTAGGCAGAGACTACAGTTTTGCAAGTATGGTAGGTTGTGGACGAGGCGTTAGCGAGGCCCTCAGTAGAATATCGTAAACGGGTTTCTAGCCGTGTGCTACACAATGTTTTTTGGGCGAAAATTTAATTTTGAATTGAAAATAGAGAGAAAGTTACACTAGAGTTGACAGTACAAGTTTGGCCACATTGTCAATACCTTAGTATTTTGACGTTCGAGAAAAATCTTTTTCTTAATTTTCCTTCTAGTTTAATATCTATTTATCATAAAAGGCAATAGACACCAGTTCACCTTAGTATGATGAACATGGCCAACCTTTAGTGACATTTTGCCTCTAGGCAGGAAAACAATAGTTTTTAAGTACTGCAAAATGAGTATTCTGACGAGATGAAAAATAAACTTTCATCCGAATTAACGTGATATGACGTTCTTTTTTTTCAATTTTATTGAATGTTTAAAAATGTAATCCCTCGTTTATTATTTTTTTACTTATTATTTTTCAGAATAAATAAAGTGTTGTTTCATCTAAGCTTTATTATAATTTAATATTAAGTGGCTAAAGAAAAAAAAATGCCTTTATCGGTAAATTTCCGATAGTTAAACAAAAAGAAAAGTACAAGCAAATATGTGAGTATTATCGGGTTGACACAAGTATGTTTTTGACCTCGCCAAAGTACAGTGTCGGCAGTTCTAACGAAGCTTTAATCTGTTATTTTTGTTTCGTTTGTAGTGTCTTGTAGTATATGACATACAGAAACGTAGGTATTTCACAGCTACTATTACGTGACGTACGTGAAAGCAGTATTTTTGAGTATGTTTTTATGAGACGCTGATACGCAGAATGTCCTGTAGTTGTACGTCGCTTTGTAAGCGTGCCTCTCGAAGATTTGGAATGAACCAAAGAATTCAAGAAGAACGTATGTTTAGATATAAAAGGCAATAGGTCAATTGCGCGTGTGTGTTTCTTTTACTCGGTATTATGAATGCTTTATTTATTTAAGCGGACGAAACGTCCTCAAAAATAATTCCTTAACATTCGTTTCCCTTAGTTATGTATACATTCACCAAGCAAGTATCCTAAACTAAACAAACATTCACCACAAAATTACACATCAACCTAAGGTCGATTGTAGGTAAGTCGTAAAATGAATAAAACTGACATAAACGTCAAAAGGACCATGACGCAACGATCCACATCATGATGGCTACCCACCAAGTACATACAGATTCCTTCCATGTATCTTGTGACTTCTCTCGGCCACGACCGTCCCGCCTGCTCCTTGGCGGTAGATCTGTCCAGTGCATTAACTGCGTTCAACTTACCTGTACATATAATTGCACGCAGGTGAAAAAACGAGGTAATTTTTCAAAGCTGGGGTGCTTTTTAGCTATCAGAGTAAACACTATACAAAATTTAAAGCGTAGTTGAATTGGTAAGTATAAGAGCTGTGGGGGGAGAAGGAGTGTTGATCCATAGTTGTTAATTGAGAGTTGAATGTATGCAAAATTGTCCACAATTAGATATTTTAAACTTATGGTATCAACACAGTGTAAACATAAGTATGATATGCAGGATAATGAATAGAAGCTATAAATACTTTTTTTTTTTTTTGAATAATGCATGTTCTTATTTTATTTAATTTAAATTAAATGAAGTTATTAATTGAAAGGTTTCTAAATAGTACTTAGTTTGGAGAGCTTATATTTGTTAAAACTTCATTTCTTGGCGTGTGATAAATCTAATAATCACATAATGCTTTATATGTAATAAGAGATAATGTTAATTTCTTTAAGTCGATAAAATTTAAGTATTATATATGGTATAACGTGGCTAGAAAAGGGTGATAAGCGCAGGTTGAAGCGATTCTTTGTTAAATTCTGTAGGCGGTAATCTTAATTCAAGAAAGTATATGGTCCTTTCTTAAGCTACCGAGACCATCAAAACTTTAGGTGCCCGGCTAAAATTTAGCAAATTCGTTAATTTTACCTATGTAAATCTTTGTGGGAATTTAGAAATGGATGTCTAAAATGCATGACGTAATATCTTAGCACCAATACCTTTCATTTTAACATTTTTCATTGGCATTTTTTAATAGTTGTCATTTTTTGACGTTTTCATATACATTTGGTTGTGAAATAAGATGAGGATTTTTCTGTGATTAGGCAACCCTTTCGCTGGTTATTTCAAGTTTCAATTTTTGGTTATTATGGTTGTTTTTCTTTGTTTAAACAGTATTCGTTTACCGAGACTTTTCACAAATTTTGATGTTATTTTGTATAAGTTAGGTCAGAGTTATTGTTCATTTTAATTTATTAGTGGTACGTTTTTTTATTATTCTATCAATAATTTTGTTGAATTTTATCGTCTGTGTTTGTACGATTTTGAGAGGGATTTTGTAAGAAAAACAGTTGTAGAGTTTTGTTAAGGATTCTTGGAATGACGTATTTTTGTATTCTTTGTGCCTTTTTTAATTCATTTGATTTGTCATTTGTTTGATTTCTTTTATATAGCCAATCAAGGAATCCTTATCGTAATAATTGTTGGTATATTGAAGTGTGCACATTATAGATCAATTATTATTTTTGTTCGGGAAGATACATTTTAGTTAATTTTTTTCTCATTATAGTTTAAAGAGTTAATTTTCCATTATTCAATTTTGCTGTTTCATTTTTTTTATCAATCACATCGGTTGGGTGAGTAGAAGCTTTGTTCTTGCCTTTAGTTTTTCAATTTTGTAAATTTCTAGTAATTGTCCACGCTTAGTTTATTTTAATTTGATACCACGTGGGTTGAAATTGTAAGATTTTGGATTATCTTCCTGAACAAACAAAACTTTTGCTTTCCATAGGAAATAGCATTGTTCTAGTTTAATTTTGAGTCAAATGCAGTTTTTATTTTAGGCCAGAACCATCAGTTCAAGGTTTTTTCTGCACAAGTTGTAAGTTAACCCATTTTGAAAAATAAATTTGATTGTTAATTACATCGTTGGGTTAAAAATTCGGTTCTTTTATTTTTATATTAAACCTTTTCCATTTTTCGGGTAATTAAGAAAGTCTGATTTCATTCACTTACAATTTACTTTTCGTGGTTAGATTCAAATTTTAATTCGCGAGGGTAACTCTGAGATTAGTTGTTCTTTTGCGTCCTTTTAAAATTTTATCCGTTGAACTAGCTAATTTTATTTTTCTATGTCATTTTGAAATCAGTTTAGCATTTTTTCATTTAATTCAGTCAGTATTGTGCTGTTCTTAATACTGAACAATGTTTACCTTTGGAGAATACGCTGACATGTATATAGCATTCGGATTTTGCAACGGAATGTCACAGTACTTATCTGATTAGGTGTATGCCAAATTCCACTTCCTTTTGAGCGTGCTCTTTAAGGACGACTGTACAACTTTTCTCAATTAAGATTATCGACTAAGAATTAAACAGAGATTTGTCCTATGTGGCGTTTGTCCGCATTTTTCTGGCCACCATGTATAATCGTTGAGCACTGATTTGGTTATCTCTATTAATTAAACTATTTGAAATGTGTTTTTCGAAATTACAAGGAATGTTTTGGTTCATTGTAGGAGATTGTGTAGAAGAGAGAAAAGCACCATTAAAAACAGATATTTAGTTATTGAGAACGAACCAATGAACAAACACACATTATACGATAAAAGCCTGAGTAAATAAGCATCCAATTTTGGTAAAGTTATGCTATCTTCGACACAGTCCCTTTTACTACAATGAACATAAAATTCAAAAAGATCTCAGAATGTGTATTTTTTTTTATAATTGTTTTGCTTCACTCTGATAAAAAAAATTATGTTTAAAAATGAAATTAAAAATCAAATTTAACAATCTTTTAATTGTGTCTAACGGAATAAATATTCAATAATCACAAACAAAAATGGCGTTTTTGTGTTCGATTCTATAATTGAAACTTTTTGTTAGGTTTAATTGATATTTGCTATTGACTGGCACCGATTTAATTTTCTGATTAGTCTGTTTCCAATTACCACTGCTGTAGATGCGTTTGCGTAAAATTAAAACTGTCAAGTTTAAATTTAGGTGAATATTATCGTTTGTGTAATCTAAAATAAAAGAATATATTTTGAGTTTATAAAAGTAAATACAGACGGTATCAAGGCTATGTATGTATAAAAAACTTTATTGTAAATAAAAAAAAAAACTAACTAAATATAAGATAAAACATATATTTTAAAAAATATATATATAAAAGGTATAATATATAAAACTTAATCAACAACGTATAATACAGAGTGCCTTAAAACTAAAGGAAGGATTGTTTTTTAATTTTCTATTTCCGCTTTTTCTCCATCATTGCTGTCGGTAGTGTAACTTACTTTGTTATCGCTGAAAAGAAAAGGAAAATTAAAATAATTAAAAAAAAATAACAGAATAATAAAAAGTAAATAAATACAATATAATTAATACAATGCACAGTTCGGGTTTTCGGATTTTTTTGCTCTATTCATTTGGTCAATAAAAGACGGCTTGAATAACAATGGTAACAATACGACATTGCAAAAATTTATTTTATAGAAGGTAGGTAATAATTGATGTACAGAGCTTGAAATGAACGAAGTTATTTCAGTGAATTCTAGGTGAAAGTTAAATGAATGTATTTACAGAAAGTAATCATTGTAATTTATAATATAAAGTTTCATATAAAACTCATAATTTTAATAATTTTTTATACTGGAAAAATTGCTTTAGTTGAGGTAACCGGATTTTATATGTATATAGGAATTCGAGTCGCTTGTAAGAACTGTTATTTAAGAAGTTAATTTAGTATCCATTAATCATTACTAGATTATTAAAATTAAGGAAGTAATTTGATTTTAATTTTTAGGTGCAGATATTCTTTTTATCTGCTGGTTAAGGAGAATTTAAACCGCAAACAGCAAGTTATAAAATATGACGATATACCAAAATATAAATTTGGTGGAGTCGCCGGTTATTAAAGAGATTATATTATCATTACTAGTGCTATAAAAATAGTTTAACGATTGAAAAGGTAGTTGAGTGAAATTAAAAAGTGTTTACTATCTCTATGTGAAATATATTATCGAAAATTTCAATTCTCGATAATCCATTATTCGACATTATAACAAAATTTAAATTTGGTAGAATCGCCAGGAAATTCGGTGTTATTGAGGAAGTCTATTTAATGCCAACTTATTTTTGTTACGTTAAAAAAATTATTTAACGGGTGAAAAATTACTGATTGTGGGTCAAACAAGAAAAGTGCTTATTATTCTTATGTAGCACCTTTCTCAAATAAATGGGAATCTAAGCTCTACAAATCTACTCTATACCTAGCGATATGTAATTCACAATTGTTCTCCAATCATTTTTAATTAACATTTAAGTGTACTCTAGTTTCGGTTGCATAAATAATCAAAAATTTGTTGGACCTTATTTGATTTCTAGTATTAGGTAACAGATAATGTTTTATCTGCTGGTTAAGGAGAAATTAAGCTATCGGTAACTTTAGGTTACAAAATGTGTAATGCAAGATTCAAGAAGCAGAATTATGTGAAAAGCATATTCAAGATAAGAAATATTTATTTACAGAATATTTCTTATACTTCTACCACGAATAGTTTAGTCCAGAAATTTCATTTATAAAAGCCTTTTATGTTGAAAGGCAAATAATAAATAAAAATTAAAGAAATAATTATTGCTACCATTGCTAAAATAATATTTAGGCTAAGTGTTTTAGGGTGGCAAAGTAAAAGGAAATAAGGAAGGAAAAACATTCATTCAACCTTTTCTGTTTAAAAAATAATATGTAAAATAATAAGGTGCTTATACTTGCCGCAAGTTTTAGTAAGTAGTTATCATATTGTTAGTAAACAAAAAAAAAAAAACAGAATTCATTGATACCCTAGTGAACATTACGTACTGAACCACTCTTCAGCTGACATGATTGAATCTGTTTAAAAAGTATTGTATGTATACTTAGACGAAAAATATTTTACTAAAATCGTTATTCAAGAGGTTAACAATTTTCTAGAAGGAACTGTACATGTATATTTTAGTTTGATGTGATTTCTTTACAAAACATTAGTATTTTTACTAAAGAATTTTCTTCATACTAAACATAGAATACACTGTTTATAATTACAATTACAGTCAATGTAGTTTGTTCAAAAAAAATACAGTTATATTTAAACCACATTTAAGAATATAGATTTGAGATGAAATATATTTTAAAAATGAATGATCTATCATTGATATTTCCATCTGCACATTGATAAATCAGCGTTAACTTTTATATAACATACTTATTTAGTACTTATATTGTGTTATTTAAAAGATTCTGTATCAAAAATCTTGTATAATAATTACCAAATAAAGAAATTTTTCATAGAGAAAAATTAAAAATTAAGAGTTTTATATGAAATTTCGACAGTCTTTAATCTCTTTTAAATACATTCATGCTGTAAATTGCCTATAAAAGAATATACGATGATTACATTAAACACAATATCGAAATACAAAACAATACGGAATTACAGAGACTAACGTGAAGGAAAGATTTGTGTGAAGATGGTTGTGTGTAAAATAGATACATGTACTCATGATAATCAATAATACAACAATAATAATAACATATGTATGTACAAGGTTTTTCATTTTATTTTAACCACTGCTTACAATAAAAGTTGTAGTGTTTTACCTCTAGCAAATATGAATTCGACACCCATCAAAATGTCAAAGAGCGTGATAAATAAAACATAGTATTGTTTTTTTTTAATAGAACATCCGGTATATTTTCATATTTGAATAGACCTTCATCTTATGATTTCAAATACAGTATATTATGTGCGAGTATTTTAAGTAATAATTGGTGATTTATTTAACTGAATAGGATTAGAAGCTATTTTGAGTTACAAAGAGAGGAGACACCAAAAATGATTTGCACAGTAACAGAAAATTTGAAAACCAGTTTATTACTTGTTGCAGGGTTTTAAAAAAAACATCTATCAACAATCTATCGAAATTTAAAAAAATATGACTACAAACCGCATAAAAATATTACCGATCAAAGAATTCAGAAGAGGAAATAATTACAGTTTTTCCAACAAAGTCCCAGTTTAAACAATGAGGATAATCTTTTTAACTTCTATGGGCAAATCCAGGTTACTTTTTCCGCTGCGGTGTTTTTAATAAAAAAAGAAATGGGCACTCCTTGGATCGAAAAAGCAATAGGAAGGAAAAATTATACAACTAAATTCTGGAAAAAAGACAATACACGTGTAGTGTGCAATTTTTCAAGATCAAGTTGTTTGTTTAATTTTTGTGTACCGTAGTAATATTAGGCTCTTATTATTAAAAACTAAAAAAAGGTAGTTTTTTTGTTAATTTCAATAAGAACAATACGTACATAAATCATTATATTTTGTTAACTGGTCAGACCGATGGACAAAAATTAGCAAAAATTATCAAAACTTAATTGGAATTAAAAATTAGTCAATTATAATTGCAAAATTTCGTATTTACAATTAATTAATTTTTATTGTATTATTGAGATATAATATGTATTTGCACACTCTAGTAAACATATTTTATTGACAATCATAATAGTATAGCAATTTTTAACCTGCATGTTGGAAAATACGTCATCACTGGAAGAAAAGTGCCTCTTGGGGTGAAAGTGATTTTTCTGTCAATAATTAAATGTCTCTTCAACGTTTAAGTATTTAGTTATTGCCTATTTTAATTGTTATTGTATGTTATTTATTTAAAAAAACCTGTTATGCATGGCCTTCAAAAATGATATTCACAACAAATTGCATATCACTTGGGTTACAACTACGTTAGCCAATTTCTTATCAATATACACATGTTCCTTTTTGCAAAAAATAAGGTACAAAAATTTAATACAAACTGTTACATTAGAATTTCCAGAGCCATTAACCTAATCACAATAATAGTAAATTTTAATATTTTAATAAAGTTCTATGAAATAATTAACGATTTCGTAAATTCTTTAAAAAAAAGTTACTCCATTGAAAAAGTCTCTAAAGAATGGCGAAACTTTTAATGAAAATTGTGAATGATACACTGAAGCGAAATATATATAATAGTAACTATCAGTTAGTTGCTTTGTTTACTCTTTTATAATGTAATTCAGTTTAACATGATTGTGGATAAAATAATATGCTACTCTCGACGAAAATTCCATGTGTCGGGATCTTACTGAACTAAATATGATTTCTCCACTGTAATGAAACATTTCCTACCTCGCATGAAACACATCGAACTTTTTGTGTTTACTCATTCTAAATCTTTAAACAAAGAAAAAAATCTAATTTAATTTAATACTTTTATATGAAACATGGAAAGGAGGATTTATGCTAATGCTTATTACTCGATCTATTATATTGCTTATTCGTTGATGTTCGACACCCTATTGATTTATTTTCCGTAAAGAATGATAAAAATAGGAAAAAGTCGATTCATTCACGAATGATAATTTTGGTTGTCCTACACGAATGATAAAAATACGGTTCTTTCTTTTTATTATTCGCCAACGATATTTCTTAATTTTATTTAATTTTTCTTTTTGATAGAAAGGGTGCTGTAGATAGTCACCGAGATTTCAGTATTGATATTTGATAAATATTTTTATTATCAAATATCAAATACATTATTTTATTATGTTTTTCAACATTTTTTAGGTTCTAACTTCTATAAGACGCCTACACAAAAAAGAAGCTCCTACAATGACTGTTTGTTATTTAAAATAGGCATTTTTTGCTTTCTATAATTTTATAGTTTAGTTTTTTCCTTTAAGCAATTTAATGCTTTATCTATTTCCTTTCTAATTACCATTACAGGATTAAGTTTTTATTCATGAAAAATGAAACTTAGACAAAATATAAAGTTTAGATTTGTAGACTCAAGAAAAAGTGGATTTCGATTCGTATGCATTATCGTATTAAAACTATCAGAGAGAACAGAGATAATCTAAAAAAAAGAAAATGTAATTATAATGCTAGTTCTATCACTTTTGCATAGACAACAAAATGGAAGTTGCTTTAAGCATCTCTTTTAAATTTAAATTAAGTGTAGACAGATTTTTGTCAAATATATTGGATGGTGTTCCATCTATTTCCTGCATAGAGAAAAATCCGCATAGTAATATTTACTCTTCACTGTTGGATGAAAATTGTAGTAAGAATTTTTACTATTATGTGAAATTTTTAACGTCGCTGAAATTTTGTATACCATAGTTACAAAAAAGCAATAAGATTGTTAGAAAATATTATAGCACAATCTTCTAGAAACTACTGTAAAATGTTTTACAATACTTTACAACTAGTAAATATACTTAATAAATTGCTTATGATGAAGTGGGAAAAAGTTATAAACGAGAATTGTTATGCTAGGAAATTGTACATCGGCGAAGGAGAATTCGCAAAAGTCACATACAGAACAAAATAAATTAATGAGAACAAACTTCTCGAATTAAGGACCCCTTTATTCCTTAAAATATAGGGGCAGCCCATTTAAAAAATGTTTATTTTCTTGAGTGTGCCCTCTATGCACAATTCTGATAAATATCATAATCTTAATGGATAGGGGTAAAACACTGCAGCTATACTATACTATTTCAAATATTTGTTTTGTATTTGTTATAGTAACGAAATAAGTAAGTAGTAGTCAAAATTAAATAAAAAATGGAGTACCTATAGATAAATAGTAGCAATAGTATTATAGTATGTGTATTTACAGGTTTTTGTACGTATAATGAGACAAGACAAGAAAGAGAGTGAGATAATGGGAGACCCACCGTCCTCAGGGCTGCGAATCCGGCCAGGTCCAGGAGAGCGCGTTGAGCGGCTGGGCCGGGACCGCGCCCTTATCGGGTGCCACCGCCACCGCCGCCGCCTCGTCACGGCCTCTGCGGCACAACGGTGCACGGCCAGTATAAGCACCTGTTTGCGCATCGCGTAAGGCTGGCCCGAAGACTGTCTTGGAGCAACGGTCAGCGAACGCACGCTCTCAAAATACAAGGCAACATCTACAACGTGAATTGTGTGAATGTCCCCGGCCGGCGGCGACTGTAGTCTGACACACACTCATCGACTAATTCGATTTCTTATTCTTTTATTTAAGTTACTATTTCTCTTTTCCCATTCATTATTATTACTTTTTATAGGGGGAAGCGGTGGGATTTTAGCAAGGGATGGATGAGAGTTAATCGGAAAGCGTTTGTTTATTCTTTGAGGAAAATCACCAGAAAGAAACCATAAAAAAATATAGTCATTTAAAAGATTTAGCACAAGGAGAACCCGCCAAATGTTAAACTTAGATTAGGTTCCGGTTTCGTCAGTTAACAGTAAGACACTTAGAAGTACTATAGTAAAATATTAGCAATTGAGCCATAGATGGTCAGTCGTTAATTTTTTAGAACCCAATATAGTTTTGCATCTCACGCAAGTACCTAAAGAAGCAACTAGCTTACAAGTACGTAACAGCATAGTGGTAAAGCGCCTGATGGCATGTAATTCGTATGCCTGGGGTCGCATCTGGTAGCGGAATGATTTTGTATGCTTTCTTTTCGAATTAAATATTACAATAATAATGATTGTAAAACAAGGTTTAATTTATACAGACTGTTTGCAATATTATTGTAATTGTATCCCAAGTAGCACATTTAGTTGTAGTTATACCACTGATATAATGGGACGCGTAGAAGGCTTCTTTTTTTAAATTTGATTTACGATTTACTTCCTTAATAAAAGATATTTGATTTAAGTCTATTTAGGTAAGTATATAAAACATGTGGAATTTGTAACGTATTTCTAGTTTTATTTAATCTGTATGTGTGTTTATCGGTGACGTAAGCGGCGTCAAAGAAGGAAGCGACAAATAAAGAAGTTTACCCCGAACACGAGATCAGCTCAAGATCCCTGATTGGCGGACAGCCGAAGTCGAACGTGCGTACGCATCGAAAGAGAGAAGTCGTCAGCCAGCGGCCAAAGAGAGTGGACGTGTCGTTCGTCTGGGACGAGGCGGTTGTGATGTCCGCCATTAAGCACCGACCACAACACAGTGATATATTATTTAAAGTGCATCGCGTAGTGAGCTGTTGGTAGCCCTGTGATTGCAGAGCAACTCGGCTATTTGTTGCTGCTGGAGGAAAATATCAGATATTGTGCCGAGGAACAAAACCTTATAAGTGAGGAATCCAACAATCAGATATTAGATTGCATATTAGTCGTACGCTGAAGTGTTTTGGCGCCGTCTGCTGGGAGTTCCTCGATTCAGAGAAGCCGACGACAGAGATAGTCAGAGCCGACCGACGAACGAAATCGCTGCCCGTGTCAAAACACAAACGACCACGCCTAAAGCCTAAGGACCGCCAAAATCGCAAAAGTTACCGCCTTATTGTATTTGTTTATTATTTGTAAAAGCCGAAATCATTATCTTATTTACTTTTTGTTTAAAATCAGTAAGATACAAGAGAATGCTATTCATTTTTACCATTAAAAAATCGTTGTTTATGGGTAACGCTTTTGTTTGTACATTGTTCTGCCTCCGTTGTTTTCAAATAAAATATTGTAAAGATGAAATCAATTTCTTTTATTAGTTTATTTTGTTATTTAGTATACAGGGTCGTACTATAATTTAAATACTCTTAGAACCACACGACCTGGAGCGGTTATTTTTAATCGATAAAAGATTCTCATGCTAGTAATTAATTAATAGATATTATTATTCACCCATTTCAATCTGAGGCACAAACGTGTGGGGCAGAGATTGCGTCGCATTACAATTTGTCGGCCAACGTGAGGCGAGATTAAACTGTTCTATTACATCTCGACCCACACGTGGCACTATAAAGCTGACCATTAATAGACTACTTATACTATGTATAATCAACGTTATGTAATTCTCACTACAATTACCAATTTTGAAGGGATATGCACTTAGACGACGTATCTGTAGTTGTAGCTATGTCGGCGTCATGGCCACCAAATAAATTACTTAAAGGTTTGTTAATAAAATAGTAATCATAATTTTTTGTCAATGACGACATAAAGTTAACACAGCAACAGCATTGCCCTATGATACTGACTCTTTCCTGTGCAAGACGCCCAAACTTATTTCCTGGTTCCTCAAAACAAAGGAATGTCCCAGGTGTTATCTTCCAGTGTAAGGAAATATTGTGGTGTGCAGCTAGCTGTGGGTTGTTTCCGCCAGAAATTATGTTTCTCTACAAGAACGATTCTCCTTCATACACTTGTCAACGTTGGAATATAAGTTTACTAATATTGACAACCAATTTGATCAGTATTTACCACGAAGCAATGTGGAAATTTGGAAATGATGAAGGTCATCATATTTTTAATGTCTGTCTCTGTCTTTAATGTTTCTTCTATCCTTATTCTCTTGTTTTGAAGCAAATTTTGTGATTTTTCTTTGCTGGTTTCAATTATGTTGCTTGAGGTAGCTCGACCCGTTTGCCAGTTGCTAAAACTGAACCAGCGTGTGCCTCCAATTGGCTTTGCTGCTCTTAAAAACCATTAGTTGGAGATCTTTATAACCTGCCATCAATTCTTCTCCTTAAAACGGGTCGAACTGATCCATTATTAATGGTAGGGACCTTATGGAAGTTGCTGCCATCTGTCAAAAATTTTACTTCCCATCTTTCGAGGTATTGTGATATTGGTATACATGAATATTCTCGTCCGTAACTTGTGAAATTGAGGGCTCCATTCTCGCACGATATGAAAGTTGAAAATTCGCCACAATAAGCACTATTCAAAATTATAGTAAAAAGAATCACAGATAACTTAAACTCCGTCCTGAATTACATCCCACTTTTGGAGGAAATATTTGTGCAATCTCTTATTGTGTACTTTAACGGAAGAAATTAGTGGTAATCTGATTATTATCTAATGCAATCAATTAAAATAAATCAAATGTTACTAATTACTGATATTTACTTTTATACATATTTAAATAATATTACAAAGTGTGTATAAATTAACCTTCCTTGCCATTGTAATATTTAATTTAAAAAAATAAAGCATAAAAAAAACATTCCGCTGAAAGATTTGAACTTGCAAGCTAGTTGGGTATTTAGGTACTTTTGCGAGATGTAACACAATATTGGGGTTTAAAAAATTAACGTCTATACTTTCAGAGATAGCATTTTCTCGGTTATTACTTTTCGACAGTTTGTTTTGACATTCGTAGAATTCGACTATTACTTTATATCTTTTTATGTTTATTTAAATAAATCGGTAGCTCCATACTATTGTATTCAAATAATCTCTCTTACTGTTTAACTTAACAAGTTGGAAATAAGCTAAAATGAGGCGTACTTCTTTGAAAAAAAAAACTAAGCTATTTCTTATTGGATTAATATAACAATTAATAACTGATAAAATATTTATGGTTACACAATACAACTAGGAAATTCAATACAGAATTCGAATTGAAATATGCAAGAGCCAATAGTCAGCTCATCCTGGCTCGCAGAAAAATATTGCAAAGATTAATGGTTTCAAATCATTTTCATAAACATGTATTGGAAAACTAATTACGAATCGAGGTGGCAATGATGGAAATAAAAACAGGTTAACATTGAATAGATGAAAAGCAGCTAGAGAAAATAAAGTAATTAAAGAAAAAGATAATAATTATATTATGTCTGAAACTATAATCAATTTGATGCATGGAATTAACTTGAGGGAAACAAAAGGTGGAACATGATTTAGTTCTTTCTTTCCTTTTGTGGGAAGAAGAAAAATAGCTATTCAAAATTTGTACTAACTACTGTAGGTACAGACAACTGAAATGACAAAAATCCTCTAAAGAAAGTCAGAAATTCCTAACCAAATAAGATAATCGTGAATCGAAATTATTGCATTTCGTTCTACTGAATAAAATTGTGGAATCATAGATTGGACAATAAAACGTTGACAGCATTAATATCACTTGTAAATATAATTTCTAGTTGTATATCTTACTAATCAATATTTGTTTATTAATATAATTTCACCTATTCGTTTGAAAGTTTTGCAATGTAATATACTTTGTTATACACTGCACCTGAATGTACCATACATATAGTTTATCCATAGATATAACAATTTGACTAATGATGTATACAGGGGATTATCCACTACCTGCTGCGGCAGGTACCGAGAAATTATGCAAATAAGGTAAGGGGGGTATTAAGAAAAATTGGACTTTTCTTAAGTAAAGAATAATTATGTTTTATTTAATATGACGCTTTCAATTTAAAGCGCAATCGAAGAACGTTGGTATACAGGGTATTCCACGTAAGTGGTTCATTAAAAGTTTATGATGTTCTCATTACTTACCTTTATATTTGAGATTTTGGCCACCAATACCTGTATCGCATCTTGGAACTATATAATTAAAATACTCTTAACCAAAAATATCCACTTCCGGCTTGACCGAAATGGGATGTCAACTTTGTCCTATTGTAAATAGAATGATATAGTTTTTTATTCATTTTTGGATTCTACGACCATAAATACGTCAGTATTCATTAGCTATTCCTATAGCTACATGTTGCCGTTTTTGAGTTATTTAAGTTTTTCTTTTTTTTTAGTCTTAATCATTGCATCATTGAGAAATTAATATCTCGGTTAATACTGCAAGTAGAGCCTCCAAATTTGCTATTGTTATGAATAGTAGATGTAACCCTAAGAAACGGTACGCACAACTTTACATTCCTAACATACAGGGTGTTCAAAACTGAGAGAACCAAGTGACATATATTTCAAATGCAGGAAAACTCATTTTTTTAAATAGAACACCCTATTTTAATTCGAAATTAGAAAGTAAATATCATCCCCTATCACTTTATATGAGCATTCCCTATACCTATCTTTAATAGATTTTGAGATAATGAGCGACTTTTGTTAAACAGACTAAGTAGCCCTATCTTTAAATGTTGTAGCTGGCTCTGAATGGATTCACGTTCAAATTCATGTATTATTTTTGAATAACCATACAAGAATGTCTGTTCGAATAGTCATTTCTATTAATATGGCGTTGTACGAAAGTGTAATTACGATGATATACATAAACACTTTTGGTTAGTCAATGAATTTGACATTAATCCCATTCAGAGCCAGCTACAAACATTTAAAAGACAGGCTACTTAGTCTGTTTAAAAAAACTCGCTCATATATCAAAAATCTATTAAGATAGATAGGGAAGGCTGATATAAATGATTAAAAGTGAATAGGGGATCGAGGATTTACTCCTAATCGAGATTAAAAAATACAGGGTGTTCTACTTGTATACCAAAAATCTAATACAAAATTTATATTATAAGCGACCACAGACATTCGTAAAAAAAAACATTTGATATGCTCTCTTATTTACATTCTCAGAGCCAACGTCCACTGGC
>RXPK01000260.1:520604-597429 GCA_004143645.1 Protaetia brevitarsis
ATAATAGAGCCCCATCATCTCCTTACACAGTTGTCTAACCAGTAGTACCCGACGGATTTATGCAGTAAACTGCCCGCTGCGAAATATGTAAACACAGAGTGCGGTCTCTCTGTCGGTTATTTTAAAAAGCTTAGACTGGATTATTAATGTGCGAAGTTGAATGCATCTCTATGTATTTGTTATCTTGCGTAGGAATAAGTTTTATTTGATGTTGTGAAAAGTCTATTCGAATAGGCTGTTTAGATGTTTATAGAATCGTTTAAAAATAATTCCTCTTTACAGTTAAACTATGACTAGGAACTAAACCACTAACGGCATGTTAATTATACAATATAAATAACAATATCAAGGTTTATTACTTTATTCCCATTTTATACGTATGCAACATAACTAATGAACTATCAAAATGGATTCGCATGAAGACGATTTAAGATAGCTATACTGAAATCAAGTAAAGCACACCTCGTTTTTATCTATAGAATTGAAGACACTCTTTTCAATATATACTGAACCATGAAAAAGTGCTTCGATTCAACTAGTTTAATGATTAACTAGATTGCCGACAGCCCCCTATGCAAGATACTTAAACAACTCATAGTAATAAGGTTGATTACTACTTCACTTTTCGTGAAGTTGATGGTATGTTGCGCCAAATTAATTATTAAAATTGCAAAGATAATTTGTATAATTTCTGTCTATTGACAGAAATGGCCTGTTTTGTCGTTCCCTGCAGCGTACCCAATATGGCTTATATTGAGTTTCAATCTAAATTACATGTATGATGATTCATATACTCATTTTTTTAACTCGCTCCGGTTCTCTCTCTTTAACATTAAAATAATAAAGGAGATATGGCGGGGATGCATTCCAAAACCATGTGTATCTACACAGATTATGCAGAATTAGATCTAGAGAAAACTGGCCTCTTAACACTCGCCTCAGAAAATTTTTAATCGTAGTTATTATAATCGGTATGTGTTTCCATTAATTATCATAATAGCACGATAAATATATTTCGATTATAAATTCCCTAGTTTCATAAGATTTTACCTCAAAAGTCTCACAACTACTTTTTTCACACTAGAAATACAAAATTAATCACGTAGTAAATGTGCAGCAGAGCTGACTGTCAGATACTAATACCAAATGCAGGTTTATATATTAGTATATTAATGATTAGATTCGAATAATACTTAATTATTCCATGATTAATATCGACATCAATAAAGGACGCGAGGGCCGCGCCGAATTCAAAATACGTTATAAGAAAACCATCATTGTGAACTCCACATGCCATTAAAACAAACAACTCAAACATATTTGGTAAACAGCTGTAGGGATTATGTTAAAGAAAACCAATAACATCTGTTTTATAGCGAATATTAGTATTATAACGAGTAAGTCTCAAATTGAAAAAAACTTCGAATTTGGCTAACCAGACGAACGCGATAAGGTTCGGCAAGCCTAAGTATGCGCCTTTGACTGTATTTAATCTCTCCTCTCTATTTATAACATCATGTTTTTTTCTGTTTATTTACTGCTTCTTCTGCATTAAAGTAGATTTACTACAAAAAACACCGATCCGCGATTTTGTTTACATATTCGAAGACGGCAGTGAATGCATCAGTCGTCTACTACCATGCTTACAATTAGCTCGTTTTATGCTGTAGTCGTACAATTAGAAAGTGCGCTAGGTGTACATCTGTGTATTTTGTTTTTTTATTTTTGCAGATTTTTTTTCTGGTTAGGTTTTTTTCATTATCATTTTTTGTTTGTTTATTTTGCATTTAGTATTAATTTCGTTTTAGAGTTTTATTAATTTTCTGTATTCACGGAATGATTATTTTTGTGTATTAGGTTTATACGTTGTATTTGGAATTAGATGTACTAAACTAAATAATAATGGGCCAATATAGTTTTTATTTTCTATGCATAGCAATTTATTGCGTTATTTACCACATAGAAAATCCTACAGTAAATGCTAAACTTAAATATATTGAAATCTCCATTTAAAATCTTAATTAATAAGCGTTTACAATAGCTAATAATTTGTTGAAGTTACAGTATTTGAAGCCTTCCTTTGTTTTTTTTCATTTCTAGTTTTTTAAAACAAAATATACAAGATTTTACCTATGAATACGCAAACTTATTTATTTTTCATGTGAGTTTAAGTGTTAAAGTCATTGGGTAAGTTTATGAAAGAGATATGTAATTTAACAGCTATATTGCATAATCCATTTTTTTCTACTCTGATTGCATAATGCGAAGCGTTTACAACTTTATCCTAATAAATCATTTATGACTGGACCAGTCGACACTACCCGAACTCCACACTGTTGCACTTGGTGAGTATTTTTGATATTACTCTTTTAATGTGACATTTAATAAGTGGGCAGTGTACTACAACGAGAGAACATAATATCCAAAATTTTTTTAATTACTTGTGAAGGCGTTGCAAGATAAGAGTCTCTGTTTTCTTTTAATAATATGAAGGAAGAACGAATCCTTGTTTCAAGTTTTTGTTTGGTTTCGATATAGCCGGATGCTTTTCATGCGTACACATGCGTATACCTATATTGAAGGAATAAAGACAACAACAATATTATATTTGTATATTTAACGAGATTTATTTCAGCGTTTAAATATCAGGAGAAACGCAATTAATATTTCCTTATTTTTTTTTTTTCATTATGTTGTACAAATTCTCTGTACAATGACAACACTAGCGTTTAAAGTGTAGCCTGTTGCGAGCAGACGCTCGATGTGTTCGTGCATGATGGATGAGTAATGTAGTTTGAAAAATGTGCTGATTTATTGATATTCCCATAATGTTGTGTAATACCTCACTTCCCCTGCTGTGTTTAAGTTTTCTTGTTGTCTTTAGTATAATGATTCACTAAAAACTATTAACAAAAACCCCAAAAGCATTTTACCTTAATCGATAAGTACACACGTAGTCAATCGGCCAATTATTATTTAGCCGTCGAACCATGGTCGACGCTTTGATGGTGGAAATATTATGTGTGGTGATGTACATTTATTTTTTCTATTATAAATGCGCCTAATTTTTCTTAATATTCTACCTGCAGTAACTAGATATTTCCGTCTCAAACTTCTTGTAATACGCACTCCAAATTACGGAAAAAAGTACATGTCTGTAAAACCAATCGAACCATCTTATATCCTTGCAATGAAATCAGAAAAGGGTGCTTTTGTGATGTGCCTCTCACATTTGCATATATGGCAACGAGCAACGTAATCCACGAATATATTGTGGAAGTTTCCTCAAGTAGCTCTTCGCTTTGAATTGGTAAATTCGGTGGACTTCAGTGTACGATCAACTAACGGTGAGATTGATAATGCGCTCGTGCTGCAATGTTATGTCTGTGTATGTGTTTGTGCGCCTTTCGACGCTTCCTATTGTAAGAAGAAAAAGCGAGAAAATGTTCCGCTTTGGTGTTCGGTTTGGGATTGGAATTGAAAACTGTTTCGGAGAAATATTTCCTGGAAAATTCCATGATGGAAATGGGCGTATTTACTGCAGTAATGGAAATGGTAAGGTGTTAAAAATACGTTCAATAATGCAGGAAATGCTTAGATGTAGAGAGGTTTACACAGGCGGGAGTTAATTTAAAATAATGATGTTGATACAATGATGACACTATTGTTTCAATATGATACTTTTGGTTATTATCTCTGGATTTTGATTAAGTTGTTGTAAATAAATCTGTTTGCGATTTTCTACAATTTGAATAAAAATTCTTTTATTTAATGTTAGAAAAAAAGTAACAGTGAATTTGGATCCAAAATGCTACTTAAATGGTAGTAACTCTAAGTACTCTACCTGATGAGCTAGCTTTTCAAGGTTAGTTTAAACGAAGATATAGTAAAAACAAACAGGCCACATAGTTTAAATTTGCAGGAACAACCCATTCTCATTCTTCTTACGTCCACTTGCAATAGTCCTTAAGGTTAAAAGTTTACAGGACTCCTGAGTTTAATTTTTTGCACTAATGCATCAAAAAGCATAAAATATTAGACCTATAGACCAAGAGGAACACGTTCCATATGGACCTTAAAGTTTGTAAAACAGAAAGTTTCTAATTTTTCCAACTCTTTTATTAATTTTTTTATCGAAGTGCACAAATAAAGTGCCCCATAATTAGCGGTTGTACTTACGTAAGGCCTAGTCCAAAAAAAATGGCAGCCCCCTCACGCAACATATCCCAAGTATCTAATAACAAATTAATCGGATTTTCTAAATACCCTCTACGCCTCTAATGTAGATAAGCTGTCCATTATAATTCGGGATGTGCGAATATAAATTCCCGCTCGCACGTAATATAACGTAGTGCCTGATTTTTTGCAATTCTGCCTGAAAACTATTGCAATGATTACCAAATTTATACTTTTGATGATATAATTCAATACCCCTATTATAAACAACAAAAGCTACCCATGTACCACCCCCACCCTTCGGCCCATCCGTAAAATTTTTTAAAGCCTCTTTAAAAGTGTCTATAAGTTTGTTGTTCCCTCGAACGTAAATCTACTGTTAATATACCCGAAATAACGCACGCCGTGTCCGCTGAAATAGATGAATACGCTTTCGCGGCCCTAAACGTTAATAACACTGGGCAACAAATTTTCGAAAAGTTCATGCTTCCAAGCTGAAAATAGTCATTTCTTAATGAATTCAATTTGCTGAACACGAAAATGACTAAGAAACAGCTGAATTGGCTACGGGTTTTCTGTAAAATGTACGCATATTTCAGAAAAAGTGTACTTATGTCAATATTATAATACATGGTAAGAAAACATTAGTCTGCTTCTGGCTTTCGACTTCGTTTGGCCTGCCGTTTGTAGTGGACTTGTGGAGCATTTCTACTGATTGTCCAACAATAGTCAGCTAGCATTGACGTAGACCATTTGCCTTGGTACCGTTGCTCCATGGTGGCAATGTCCTGATGAAAGCGTTCGCCGTGCTCATCGCTGACCTGCCCGCAGTTATCAGGAAAGAAATCTAAGTGGGAATCAAAAAAGTGGATCTTTAAGGACATATTGCAGCCGAATTCATGAAACAAAGCCCACATATCCTCAACCAGACACTTGTAATTTTCTGCCTTGTCATTCCCCAGGAAGTTTGCTGCCACTTGAATAGAATGCATCCCAAACCTGTTTTTCTTTACCTTGAAGAAGTTCCTCAAACTTGGGGTCTCGGAAGAGCTGTCTAATTTGAGCCCCACAAGATGCCTCTTTAATTTTAGCTTCACTGAGTCAAGGGAATTTTTCATGCAGGTATCTTGAATGCTGGTCCATTCTTATTCATGGCTTTTACCAAGTTTTTGACAAGACCGAGCTTGATGTGTAAAGGAGGAATGATGTTTTGTGTGGCTGTGCCAATGGTTGGGTGCTGTACATTTCTTTTTCCAGGCTTAAAAATATGCTCTCGGAGGCCATCTTTCTTGATGTAGTGCAAATCGATTGCTCTGCTGTCCCACAGACAAAGAAAACAGCAGTACTTTGTATATCCCTGCTGCAAACCCATCAACAGAGATACTACCTTCAGGTCAGAACAATATCTGCCAGCCATACTTGTGTAGTTAATCGTCTCCAGTAGCTGCTTTAGATTGCCGTAAGTCTCCTTCATGTAGACCGCATGTGCAATAGGTATGGATGGAAGCTGGTTCCCATTATTCAACAAAACCGCCTTTAGGCTCAGTTTTGGAAGCGTCTATAAACAGCCGCATTCGTGGGATCATGTGCAATACCGAGAGCTTGTAGTAGACCATCAATATCGCAGCAGAACACAAGCTTTCTTCTTTCTTAAAGAAAGATTCGAAGAGCTGATGGCGAGTGCGAAATGAAGTCACCTCGGACATTCTGTTCCAGAAGATTCCACTGTCGAAGTCTTTGAGGCCAGTATTCTCCGCTTTGCTTTTCGACAGATCCAAATCGCGAAACAAGATCGTTCATTTCATCCTGGGTAATTTTATGTGATGCAGATGTTCGTCAAAGCACGAAAAGTTATCATCCTTACTGCCACGTTGAGGACAACTCGCCGACGCATGGCCATCCTAATCGTCTGAACTGATAGAAAAATCTGTAGGAGGTTCTGGAATTGGAGTCCTTCGCCATGAGAGACAGGTCGCAGAGCAGATGTATGTTTAGGGTATTCAACTGTCCATTTTTCTTCTTGGTGATGCCTCCAGAAGCTGGTGGTACCATACAGAAATATACAGTCGTCAACGTGATTGGTGGGCTCCTCCAAATCATGGGCACAGCAAATGGCATTGCCTTTCTTTTGCCATTAAGCCACTGTGAAAGATTTACGGCACAAGTGCGGCAGCATACGTGTGGGGCCCAGTCTTTGTCCTGGTCGCCTATCTGCAACCAAAATACAAATGATACGCTTTCTTAACTGTTGCACTGATGTTCTTTTTCTGTCAGCAAATGTCATTTCTCCGCAAATATAACAGAAGTTATTTGCACTATTAACACAGTTACGAGGCATTGCTACTGTTTAGTTACTTTACACTATAGCAATCACTTGTGTATGCTAGAGCTTCGAAAAATATGCGCGAATGAACGGACATTGCACGAGTTAATTGTCACGTCGGCCATTTATAAATAAACTATAATTAGCTATTGCTTGATATTGCGCAATCAATTTCGCAACACTCTCAATGGAAACTTAACAGGCAAAATGCGGCATTAACTTCTTTGCATGAAGGGTGATGCAATATGACGCAAAATTTCGTAATTTCTCACTAATTGCATTACATTATGCAATAGCATCTATACAATGGACAAAACGTCAATATCTCTGGAACGTGAGCTAATTAACTTTTTTCAATGTGATATTCGTGTTCAGCACGTTGAATTCATTCGGGATTGGGTACTTTCACCTAAGAAGCAATTTCACTGTTGACCAGTGTAATCTTTGCACCCGATTAGTTTTTTGTTTCTTTAATTTTTAATAAGTGATTACTGGACTTGTTTCAGAAAAGTGAAATCAAATGATTTTAAGACCAAGATACCTGATCTACCTCCTATTTTCTATCTAACCTGAAACCATAACTTTCGTGATTTATTTTAAATTTTGTTGTTTGAAAACATATCTTAAAGACGAAAAATCTCAAATATCTGTCCATTATAGCATCGCAAATGATTTTATTCACTATCTGGAGGAAATATTTGCTGCATGAATTCTCCGGTACCTGCATTTAAAATAGTGATATTAATATATAAGGACAAATTATCATTCAGTTTTAACTCGTAAAGCGTAATTGTACCATCTTGATCAGAAAATTTATGTTATATAAGTGCATCATCTTCTTGCTATTTCATTATAAGGTTGATAAAGGTTTAAAGATAATCCCTGGCAATTTTTTTTAATAAAAAAAATATATTAAAAAAGGAACAGAAGACAGTCCAAGAATGTTCTGTTTTCTAAAGAAATATACCAAGAGAAATTACTTTAACAACAAATTAATTAAAAGCTCTAAAAAACATCAGATCCATTTTGTAACAAAGAATCTAACTGCCACAAAGATAAGAAAGATCATGCAAACTTAATGATATTGTGGAATACAAGGTGTTAAATTTATACTGATTTATGGGAAATGATTATTAAATATTATGCTTTGTGCCATAAGCTATATCTGAATATGTTTCTTTTGTTGTATTCATATTTTAGTAAATGCAGGTTGTTCGAGGGTTACAGCAAACGTTCTCGTTAGATATGTTTTACAAGCTTTAGGATCGATGCGGCACGTGTTAGATTTAGTAGATAGATCTAAAATTTTATGCTTTATTGATACGTTAGTGAAAGAAAAAAAAGTGTCCTGTATTAAATATGTCAACTTTCGTCAACAAACGCCGCGCCGCTTTCTAGTAATAAACCATTCTCTTTTTTGAAGATTTTTAAACAGGGCGAGAAATACTTTGTGAATGAGTACTTTAAATGCGCCAATCATATAGACACAGAATAATTATAAGAAACATCTTTCAGATAAAACCAACAGATTGAAATGCTACTACAATTTGAAACCACCGTCTTGTAAATCGGCCGGCTCAAAGCGACTTATCTGATACCCAGATTATTGTGAATTTATACGCCGTACCCAGCAGTTAAATTGACCCAACGCTTATTGAGTCGGACTACATATTTCGATCAAATTCGTTGTTGTCGGGGCCCGGATAGTAAAATGAAATTGGACGGCATCAATCAATACGCGACCTAGTGCCATCTAGCGGCGTATTGTTGCGAGTGCGTGTGTGCCAGAGGGTACTTCCGGGAAAATAAAAGGTCAGCTAAAGGTTCGACCGTTAGAATTAAAAATTCATCATTCAACTGTTCAGTTGTCGGTTCGCTGTGGCCGAATTTTGGAATGCGGTTATACTTTAAACATACGAAGGCGTATTTATAGTAATATAATCGAGTAGGCGTTGAAAAACGAATGAGTTTATCGTTTACCTGTTAAATTAAGAAGTAAGAACGGTTTACACTGAGAAAAATACTGGATCTAATATCAATAATCTACATTCATTTAGTGAATTTTCATCGACAGGACGAAATGTGTCGTTGTTATGATAAAATATTATTTACAAGCTTTGATTAAGTAATAATCAGATTCATTAGTGAAATAAATTAGTTTTCATTATTGTCAACAAATCATTCTCTATCAAATCCATGGATAATATTCGTCATGGTAATTATATTTTCATACGTTCAATAAATAATTTTATTAATAGGAATTTAAACGTATATATGTTGTTATTTTAGATATGAGATAAGGTTTGTTTATTCTTCGCCGTAATTTTGTTTTTGTTGTGGCTTTTAATTTGTTTGTTTGTCACTTAATAATATACCTTTTTTACATTTTTGAATCGTTGTTACAGCAGTTGGATATAATATGTACAAATTGAAAAAAGATGTGTCATATCGAAACGCTTTTACGAATAAAGAAGAATAATTAATAAAAAAAATTTCATTCAATTTTCATAAAATTATTCACGATATGAACGCGATAAAGTATTAAATGAAGGTATAATTTCGTTAGTTCAATGGTTTGTCAAGAACGAACAAATAGCATACTTTAATGAAAGGTGTACGACAGTAACTGATATACTGATGCCGCGATCACTGATTGAGTGTGAGTTTGACGTGTGAGCTCTAGGGGGCGTGCATTTAAACTCTGACCTCTTAGCCGGGCATCGATAATAATACTTGAGATACGATACTGGTAAATGTGAATTAGTTCTTGGGGAATGCTGAGGACGTTTGGTAGGCAGATACTCACATTTCTGTTCCCTTTTCTGCTTGTATGGTGATTCCTCCACAATGGACCATAAGCCCCTGCCATGGTGGATTCTTACAGAAAATGCCTAAACAATTAATTGTTTAGGCATTTTCTTTTGATGTTTTTTTGGCAATCACCACAACTTGATATCAATCTTTTAATATTACTTTTACTGCAATCCAATTAAATGAAGCTGCAATGCTTACTCAATTGGGTGAATCAAATGCGATTATTGCATCGATGAATTAGATTTATTGTTTTTTTTTTTTTAAATAAATACATTTATTCGTGTTTACATGTAAATTACATAATAGTGATAACAATTTTGATAATAATAGTAAATAATAATCAGTAAAATGCAAGAATAATGCATATTTGTGATTCAACAATAATATAATGTATAGACATCTATCATTGTAGATCGCAATCAATAAATGTCATTTGAAAAATATTATCGGTATAACCTAAAAATGAAAATATGTACTCGCAAAATAACACCAATGGTAAAATAAATCCACTAAACACTATAAAATTGCTTGTTGGTGGAAGAATTTTAATTAGAAGTTTACTCTATATGAATAACATACATTTTAAGTCAAGCACTTGCGATTAACATATCGACAAGTAATATTCATTGTAATGGTGTCTTTCTTCATTCTGCACTGGACTTCACACATAAAATTGATAATATTTGTGGTCATTCAGTAGAGTTGTTAAAACAAAACTGGTGTTCCTTACAACAATAATATATTTAATTGAGCCAATTAAGCAATCATTTTATATTCAATGATTTTGGCTTCATTAATACAATGAATGATTTATTACTCAATAAACTCCGTCATTATTTAATAAAATCATTTTCTTTGATTTGATAAACTTGTTCTTTGGACCAATTTTAATGTATTATTTCATGAGAACAATGATTTCTTTCATTGATACGGGATCAATTTTTGGTTCCGTGTGCATAGGTGTATTTATTAAAAAATTGTAACATTTCACTATTGTTTTATTTTTCACAACTTATGTGTTTAATAACGCTTACTTTGTTAATTTAAATAAAAATTACTATGATTGTTGACTCAAATTCCATAATAATAAAATTTGTTTTGTTAATATAATATCTGGGTTTCTTTCAGTGTACAGCTATAATTTGTAGTTTTCAAGATATCGCGGGTACACCAACTTTATTGGGACACTCTGTATAGAAAGGTCCCAGATCCTCCCAGAGTAAGGTTTTTGCCATGGTTTTCCCTTACTCCGTGGCCATTGATTTTATATAAGTATATTATATATAATCAGTGTCCTTGGCGAATGCTGGGAGATAACGAAAGGCGTTCCATGGGCGCATTTAATAATAACTGATAGCTGACTGATTTACAGTAGACTCGCGATTATGTGAACTAATCACATTTTACATATTTTATCATTTCTCAAAAGTAGTATTCATATGGTCGCGAGGCTACTGTATTATATTTTTGTTATTAAAAATCATAGTTATTTAGTTAGAGTAGGAACATTTCAATTGTTATGGAACCCATATAGTACTTAGAATAGGTAGCCTCGTGTAGTACCTTTTCAGGTGGAGCACGGGGTTAGGATGATTTGTAATAATTTTGTTTTCATAAATAAAGTGTATAGAAAGGTAAGCGTTCTTATAATTTTATGAAATTTCAAAACAAATTTGTCTCTGATGTTTTTAACTTTTACAGCGACGTTCATTTCTAATTTAAGAGGCAATTTTCCCTTGTACAAAATTCATTTTAACAAATGTGAAAAGCATGAATTAAGGCTAAAAATCGCTTTCACAAAAATAACGAAAATTACACATCCCACGGGACATTAAAAAGCAAAAGAGATAATACTTTTTCACCGAAGAAATCGTCCTTGTACGGACGCGGAGGCAGCACTTTAGCAGTTCAAAAAAAAAAATGTCCGATTTATTTTTTCGTCCAAAGTAAAGGGAAGGAAAACAAAAACGTTGGATAACCGGGAAATAATACGAATTTCAAAACACTTTACGGGAATTTGCCTCAGATAAACGTGCGAACGCACACACATACACAAGAAGCACTTGCAACGTAACGGCGGAGTACAAATTTCAGTTGTTTACCGCTAGCTGTGTTCCTTTTTTTTTGCGGCCGACCCTCCGGCTAGAATGAATGCTTTAAAACGAAACAATTGGGCTTTAGATTTATCGTTCTTATTTAGGGCGAGGGATTATTGTTATATTGCTCTTCTGTGTTTTCGTTGTTGGCCCGCGTTCGTTACGTTTACCACTACAATTATTGTAGCAACGTGAATTAGTTGCTACATTTTTAAGCGTCGAACTAACTTAACTCGGCTATCCACCGCTATTCCGCTGGAATGTATGGAACGAGTCCAAAATATGCAGTAGGTTAGAGTACTTTTGTAAAGCAAAAAAGAAAACAGTTAGATGATTATTATTAGAGGTTCGAACCGGCACTGAATCGAAAATCGAAATCGGAAAAAAAACCTTTATAATTTCCGGAAAGAAAATCTGAAGTGAACTGAAAAAAAAAATATTGGTTTATATAGACACGCGCATAGACAAAAACTTCATATATACACCTATTCTAGTCTCTACCTTTGTTGCTCCCAAGTAGCACATATATTCTGAGAACATTATTACAAAATGCAAATGGGATTACCTAAAAATATTCTATAAAAATATTCAAGTAAAGGAATATTTATTCCCACAACATTCTATTTAAAACTCTTATAATATTTACACATAATCTCCTCAGAATATTCTTTTCTAATGTTTGTGGAACTTTCAACAAAAATGACCATTATATCATAGGTAATCATGTCATAATGGCGTCGACAGTTGTATGAAGTGTGCTGTAGTTGTGTGGCAGTTGCTAGAAGCTGGTCTATGGTGTTTTGTAAAAATACAATCGGTGCTACGTAAAAGTTGGTGAGTATGGTCATCAGAGGCGGCAGAGTCTTAAAGAGCCACAGGGCCATGGCCTCACCATTGCAAATTAGAAATTAATCATTAAGGAGCTTTTATTTTCTGTAAAAATACCGATAAATATACGATGCAACCCATTTCGCTGAGTGTATTTTAAGTTGTATATTTTTGGTTGTTTTCTTTGCTTAAACAGCTGATTTTCAATTTACCGAGACTGTTCACGATTTTGGTTTTGTTTTGATTAAGTTTAGTTTAAGAGTTTATTGTATCATTTTAATTTTGTAGTGTTAAGATTTTTTTTATTTAATCCAGTCATTAAACTGTCTATTGTTCACTTGTGCTGATTTAATGCCTATTCTATTTAATATTGTCGTTGTCATGTTATACGTCTGCGTTGTACGATTTTGAGAGAGGGATTTTTGTAAGAAAAACAATTGTACAGTTTTGTTAAGGACTTCCTTGTTCGACTATTGCCGTGAGCACACGTATTTTTAAAATCTTTGTTGCCTTTTTGTAATCCATTTTGATTATTGTAAAATTCATTTTAATTCTGTAATTATTTAGTCGATCAAGGATTTCTTTTTGTGATAATTGTTAATATATAGGAGTGTGCACTTTATAGATATAAGATCAATTATTATTTTTTGTTTAGAAAGATTTATTTTAGTTTTTTTTTCTCTCGTTTATTTTTAAACAGCTAATTTTTCGGTTATTCAATTTTGCTGTTTCATTTTTATTTTTCAATTTTGGGTGAGTAGAAATTTTGTTCTTTCTTTTAGCTTTTTTATTTTTGTAAATTTCTTGCATCTGTCCACGCTTTGATTTTAATTTGTGAAACTACGTGGATAGAAATTCAAAGGTTGCGTATTTTGGATAATTTTCCTGAACAAACAAAATTTTTGCTTTGCATAGGAAATAGCATTGTCCTATTTTAGTTTAGAGTCAAGTGCAGTTTTTATTTTAGGCCAGAACCTTCAGTTCACGGTTTTTTTTTCTGCACAAGTTGTATTTTAACCCATTTTTGAAAAATAATTTTTTTTGTTAATTAGCATCTATGGGTTAAAAATTCTGTTCTTTTATTTTATATTAAACCTTTACAATTTTTCGGATAATTAAGAAAGTCAGATTTCATTCACTCACAATTTACTTTTCGTGGTTAGATTCAAGTTTTAATTCGCGAGGGTAACTCTGAGTTTAATAGTTCTTTTGCGCCCATTAAAATTTTATCCGTTGAGCTAGCTAATTTTATTTTTCATTTTCATTTTAAAATTCATTTAGCATTTTCAATTAATTCATTCAGTACACAGCAGTAATCATGTCATAATGGCGTCGATAGTTGTATGAAGTGTGCTGTGGTTGTGTGGCAGTTGTTAAAAGCAGATCTATGGTGTGTTATAAAAATACAATCGGTGCTACGTAAAAGTTGGTGAGTGTGGTCATCAGGGGCGGCTCGTCTTAAAGAGCCACGGGGCCATGGCCCCACCATTGCAAATTAAGATTTAGAAATTAATCATTAAGGAGCTTTTATTTTCTGCAAAAAATACCGCTAAATATACATACACATACACACACACACACATTTAAGTACAGAACGAGCACATACGTCACACAAAGTTCACATTTTTACACCTACATATGCAAATCTTCTTTGGTTTCTTGTTAACTTTTCCCATAAATCACAATAGTTTGAAATTGTTATTTCAAATATTTTTTTGCTTTAAATAAACAGAATACTAACTCGGTGTTAAGGGGTAATTCCTTAGTTGGAAACGATATACTTGTTTGACTCAAAACTGTTATAATTAGTTGAATGATATCTTTACTAGGTTTAATTCAACTAATTTCTGCTGACAATATATCTCTGTATCGTCAAATAACCGAATATCTTAGGCTAAACAAGTTATTATTTCCTTTAAATAAGTATCTGTGACAAAATGTATTTTGTTGGTTTAACAAATCTTTTTTGTGTGTGTAGCGAAAGAGCAATTATACTAACTCATAATTATTGGCTTTCAACATTAGAATGATAAAAGTTGCAAAAGTGACGAAGTCACTAGTATATACCGCCATCTTGTTCAAATCAGAGTTTCTCATTTCGGAAATTTTTAAAAATCTCGAACACCTATGCTAAATAGGGTACCAGCATCTACACCTAAGGTAATGATGTAAAATCCATTATTTGCCTTTATTTGCCCCAATTATGGGTGATAAATTAGAAGCGAAGTTAACGCCCTCTATGTAAAAACTACCTACTATTTTTACTATATTATTATTCTTGGAAGAATGAAATATCCATCGTCTTTCCGGCGTCCATTTTCAAAAAAAGAAAACGACTCCGTAAATTACACTAATCAAATATTCTATTGTGAACTTCTGCCTTCCACAAAAACATAATCAGTACCTATTGTAATCCCTGGCATTGTCCCGTCAAATTAATATTAAAATTGCAGCTAGTTCCTTATATACGTAGGTTTCTCGCAAATATTCAAGCAACCAATCCTTGAAAGAAAGAAATTTCGAATTTAAATCAGAATATATATGGAATATAGATAATGAAATTGCGCACATTTTTAGCAAATGTTATAAAATCGATACGTCATTTATATTATACAGATATAAGCCTTTAATTTGATTATATTTAAACTGACTAAATTTCCATTTTTAGACATAATTTAGACTCCTAAAGCGATTAACAAACTTTTTTAATCATACCTATATATAGGCTTCATATCATGCAGGCTTTATCATCAACCTCAACACAAAGTTCCGGCACATATAGAACGTCGAGGAACGAAATAAGCGTCGACTTTTTGTTCGGTCGTTCCTAACGCTTCAACGTTAGTGGGCAAAGCCATCGCCTGGAGCATGATAATTTTACAACAAACCCAAAGCCGCCTCGAAAAAAGAAACATAGAAAAGAAAATCGTACGTAGAGGAAAAAAAAAAGATTTCATAAACAAAGGACGCACCCTTTCATGTGCTTTCGTTTTTTTTTCATTCTTTAATCCGAATTACGTTCGACGGCAGTCAAGTCTTCTTTCTATGTTTCAAATTAGTTTCAAGCACCGTTCCAGATTTTCTACTACCCAAAGATCGATATTTTCACTTGTATTTCAAAGCTCTTTAATAATTTATATGCATGAGTCGGTATTACATTCGATATTTACCTGTGCACTCGTCTGTTTGCGATCTTTTACTTTTGATACGACTCAAAAATGGAACTTTAATCTTAATAAGAATGCAATTTATATATTTAAACCGATTAACGATTAATAATTCAACTAAAAGCATTATAAAATACATATTCTAATAAATATGAATAAATAAATTTTATACAAAATTTCAATATTTAATTTCAAGATTTTTTTTTATGGATTAGAAGACGTTTCCCTGTTCATACTGCCAACTTCTTCAGGATCTGTCTACTCTTCTTATCTGCAAAACAGCAGTAAGCATCTGTCAAATAATAGCAGACCTAATATTCAATATTACATACGTGCTATTTTGTTTGTTGTAATGTAGGAAACTTTACTAATAATAACAAAGTTATTGCTGTTTGTGCGTGAACTTTGCAATTTCCAGAATTTCTTTATTGTTTTGATGGTGAGTTCAACGGCCAGTATCGGAAGTATAAGTAAATTATTTACAATTACATTTTTTTGTGCTTATTAACTGACATGTATTGCATGTATTTTTTATAATGTGTTATTTGTTTATTTCAAATATTTAATATGTTATTATAACATAACCAGAAAATGTCTTAAAGAGGCAAGATGGGGCTATTGGTATGGGATAACATGGGGACATCACTATCTTACTCTTCAGTCTGGTCCGTTATGGCTGGATATAGTTGGATATTTACATATAGAATTAAATCGTTTCATTACTTGCAACAGGGTTGTCGTGGGTACAGAAGAGAAGAGAATGAGTATGAGGTATCACAAACAAGTCTAGAAAGAAAAGTGGAAGAAGCGCGGCAGCTTGCTGGACCTCTCCAACTTAGAAAATGATTAGGCTAAAAACACTTTTTTCTCTAGAAGACGAGACAGAGCTAGTTACATATTTGAAAAAAAAAAATTGAATTGGGTCTCTTAGGATTTGAACAAATGGAAAAATTGCAGGAAAAGATTGGAAGATAGAATTTGTGAGATGGGATCTCCGTTGTGCTTTCTCGAAGACATAATGCTTATATCCCATGTTAGGAATGAAGTACAGGTTCAATCAAAGTGCAACAAGGGAAAGACGACAATCCTTACAAGCACTACGTATAAGAATCTGCTACAAGAAAATAGAAGTCTGGAGAATTCCTAAGGTAACTAGAAGTGCTGAGGGAGTATTAAAGGAAAAAGAAATGGCAAAGAAGGAAACAAAAGAGACTAAGAAGCCGAATTTTGTAAGGAAAGCAAAGGTTAAGGTTAAATAATATTTATAAACAAAGTAGACAATCACACAAACATGTTTACACCTTAACCCACATTTACATATTTATGCTTACGTCTGTAATAGTTTCTTGCAATGTATTGCAAGGGCACATACTATTCCATTACATAAATTATAATAGCCGATTTTTCTTATTGCGCATGATGCGACCAAAGTATTCTAGCTTTTTTCGATTAATTGTTGATAGAAGTTCTTTAACTTTGCCGATATGTTGGAGTATCATATTATTCCCTAAGCAAAGAGTAAATTTTTAGAAAACAAGGAAATAATCAAGTTCTTCTGTTGAGGAAGATGACTATGTGTATGTTTATATTGCATTAGAAAGTGCGGTGAAGATACCAAAGGGGAAGTATGGATACAATCCCATGGATGGCGAGGTTGGATACATGGAGGGTGTGCGAAAAATGTGCATGAGTTCGTCTTCTATTGTCTCAATGGTGAACATTAAGTTTAATATTCTTATCGTTATTGTATTTTTTTTTTATTTTAAGTAGTTCCGCTTTAAAGAGTTTTTGCTTTGTTCCTGCAGTTTTTTAAGAATAAAATCTATTTTTTTATACATATATATTTATATTTTACATATTACCCAGATTTATGTTACACCCCATTCTTAACTCACCAGGACCCCATCTTGCCCCCATGATGGGGCAAGATGGTGTATTTACATATTTCTTTTCAAAATGTTCTCACAACATCAGGAGTACCCATCGAAAAATTGTAAACACATCCATCAGCAGGTAAATGTTAAAAGATTATAACAAGCCTGCTTAGAAGCTTGCATATCAATTTGCAATCCTGATGCAGTGTTCTAAAGCTTAGAGTTCCCATCTTGCCCCACCTTCCCCTATCTGAAGAAAAAAACGTCCTTATATTCATAAAAAAAATTAATATGTTTTAAGACTACGTTTCGGATATGGCACTCCATCTTCAGGTCTTAAAAACTTCGAAATCGAAATTTAAAATTAAAAAGTCAAAGATAGACATTCAAAGTAAAACACGGTAAACAAAAGTGATTAACAAAACGAAACAATAAATTAAAAGTGAGACATAATGTCAACGGATATAGAACCAAGATAACTTACGTTAAAACCAGATGGAAAACCTTCTTAATTAATTTTGTTAATCAAGACCTAACTTTTTCAGGGTAGATGAATGTGGTGGTATATTAGAACATAGTTTCAATTCTAATTAACTTTTCTTTATAAAAAAAAAATGATATCAAATAGTTGCTTTTAAGTTTCAGGTGATCTAGAACTTTTTGGAAACAATTACATTTTCCATATGATGCTAACGTCAGTAGACACAGTGTATAGTAAACGAAACATCTGTAGAAATCTCAAATAAAGAAAAAATAAGTGTAACAATAATCCAAGTAGCACCAGAACGTTCCAATAACATACCAGGAATGTGCGCCGAGAATATTTGAATATTCTCACAAATGCCTAGTATATTCTGAGAATGTTCTATGCACGTTAATAGTAGAGTGAAATTCTTATTCTAAAAATGTTCGTATAATTTTTACAGAAACATTCTATACTTACATGTTTACGAATATCCTTTGATTGTTCCAGTGACACGGTAAGTAATAATATATCTAAAATATTTCTATTATATTATACTACTGACGCTGTCAAACTTGTATCTTACCTAATATTTACAAAAATGATAATATAACACTTATTCAAATTATCTACGTCTTTCACGCACAGAGAGTGTGTTACTAGTTTTAGATAATTTTAGCACAAAATTTTCAACTGTGTGATTCGTTATGCATAGAAATAATTCTGTTACAGACTTCGAAGAGCCTACTTCAAATGTAAATTTTGGAAAACCATGCCGCTCCAATTAAGTGGGAATCGACAGCCGAACAAGAATTTCTAATTAAATAAGAGTCTCATATAGACTTCAAAGCGTCTGCATTAAGCTAATTATTATTAATTGATCTATTCCATTAAATGGAGGCCGGAAACATTATCACTTATGCGCGTAATTAACCCCAGTAGGGGAAAAAAAAAACAGCGCCCTAGAATGAAATTATCCGAAAGGGGACAGAGAAAAAACGTATCCGATGATAAAATAACAATTACAGCGAAATAGGAAACAGGAAGCCGGTCTCTCTGGCTCGACTGCCATTTGCAACGGGTACGTTCCTCTCGGTTATTCTGGTTTTGATTCGGCTTTAATGGCAAACGTGATCAATCCTGTCGATTCCGTGGTCGGCGCCGCATAATTCCAACAACGTTGGCGACGACTTTGCGTCGTTATGGATGGATCGGGCGGCGAGATGACACGCTCGGTCGTCTATGTGAGAGCATTCCCTCCTCAATCAGTGGTGGCGGACCGTTTGGGATGTTTAAATTGGATTTTTGAAGCTTCGATATTATAAATTACTTAGAATTTGGACGGTAGAAATAATATAATAAAATAAATTTGTCTATTCGTTTGAAAAATAATGCAATCTTGAACTAAATAGTTATCACAATTCGTTATATTATTATTGGTCTCCGTTAGATTGGAAAATGTGTATGAAAATTATTCAACAAAGTGTTATATATTGTCATACATTCCTTGAGGAATAGTGACCACCTCAGTGATGAGGTTCTAGAAATCCATTTTTCAGGCGGATAAATCCTATTCTCCTCTTGTTCCTTTACTATAGTTTGTTGTGTGTCTTCGTCTTCTCTACCATTCTTCTCCATTGTTCTCGGTCTTGTAATTTTTGTTGTATTCCTTTTACCCCATAATTCTTAAATCGTTGACAAACTGGTCCTCCCATCTCAACTTCGGTCTACTTCTACTTCTCTCCTCTATCGGTCTCCAATCGGTTATTTTCCTCGCTATATCATCTTCTTCTTTCCTGTATATGTGCCCGTACCACCTTATCCTTTGCGCTTTCACCACTTTAACTATATCTTCTCCTCTCCTTCTATTTGTTATTTCATAGTTCATTAATCTTCTCTTTCACCTCCATTTGTTTTTCACTGGTCCGTATATCCTCCTCATTATGTTTTCATCCCCCAAAAGTTCTTAATTTTTCCTGGTTATTGTTTGTTAAGCTCATCCGTTTCTGCTCCATATATTGCTAACCGGTCTTATTTACTGCTTTGAATATCCTTATTCTGTATTTTAACGCTTAAATTTTTTAACTTGCTCGCGTCCTCTATATCTGTAATTCTATACCCCGCCTGTATTTCTTTGCGATATCTCCATAGATATTGTCACTATCTCTCTTTATAATTACCCCGCAGGTATCTAAAATTATCCACAAATTCATATTCGCGGCATTCCTAGTTTTTATTTTCTCTGTTCCACTCTTTTCTGTCTCGTGCATATCATAACTTTGGTTTTGTCTTCATTGATTTTTAGTCCTCTTACTTCTGCTTCTTCTATTAATGTCATCAAGGAATGCTGGAGCTTATTCTTACTGCGCGCTACTACTGCTACGTCATCAGCATAGGCCAATACTTGCACTAGTTTCTGTCCTATGGTGCCTTTTATTTCCATCTTCCTCATAATTCCCTCCAACGTAACGTTAAACAGTGTTGATGACAGTGTGTCGCCCTGTCTGACCCCTCTGTCAATCTCGAATTCACCTGTCTGCCCCTCTCCAGTCATCACCATGGCTTTAGGTCCCTCCATAGTCGTATTGATTAACTTGGTTATCTTCTTTGGTATTCCCATACTTTCCAGATCCTGCCACAGTTTCTCTCTATCCACACTATCAAATGCCCGTTGGAAGTCCACGAACAGTATCATCAGTTCTGTGTTATGCTCACGACACTTTTCCATTATCTGCGTTATGATATGTATTAGGTCTATAGTTGATCTTCTGCTCTTAAAGCCAAACTGATATTCACCTATAACTCCTTCTCGTTCTGTGTATCTCCTCAGTCTGTTGTTAATTATTGTAGTCAAAATCTTATATGTGGAATTTAGCAATGTAATACCTCGGTAGTTGGAACATACACGGGGATCTCCTTTCTTAAAGATTGGTATTATTATACCTTTTCTCCATTCTTCCATCCATATTCTTCTTACTAATTCAAATATTGTTTCCCTAAAGTGCGTCCCGCCTTCTTTTATCATTTCTCCATTTATCTCATCTAATCCTGCAGCTTTGTTATCTCTCAAGTTTGATATTGCATCCCTGACTTCTTGTAAAGTTGGTTCTTGTTCCAGCTCGTCGTTGTTCTCTACTTTGTCTTCACTTTGTTTGTTAACTTCTTCAATTCGTTTTTCTTGTAGTATTTTCATAAAGTAGTTCATCCATTATTCTTTGTTTATCTTAGCCGTTGTTTTTTTTGCAGCTTTATTCTTGATACTTCTGAATAACTTTGCGTTATCTTCGTTATTATATTTAATATTTTGCATTTTTTTCTATCCACCTTGTTTTCTTCTGTTTCATTACTTTTACTCCTTCTTTTCTGATTTCCCTGTATATCTTTTGATCCTGTTCTTCTCCTGCTGTAAGCCATTTTAGCCGCGCGTCTCTTTTCTTTTTTATTATATTTTCACACTCTCGGTCAAACCAGTCATTTTTTTCTATTTGCTCTTCATCTGGCCTATGACTTTCTCCGGTGTTCTTATGATACTATCCTTTATATTCTTCCATTCAGATTCTATGCACCCTTTTTCTTCTTTTACTTTTGTGGATAGGTCATTCTCCAGTTCTTTTTGATATTTTCTCTTTTTCTCTTCATCTTTCAGTACCTTTATATCCCATTTGCGTCTTTTCTGTTTCCTGATCTTTTCATTCTTTGTTTTTATATTTAGCTTGGCGATAACTAATAGATGATCTGTATCAGCATTCGCACCTCTATACGTTCGCACATCTTTTATGTCCTTTACTTTCCTCTTTGCTATCAGTATATGATCAACAAAGTGTTAAGGCTAAATAATATTTATAAACAAAGTAGACAATCACACAAACATGTTTACACCTTAACCCACGTTTACATACTTATGCTTACGTCTGTAATAGTTTCTTGCAATGTATTGCAAGGGCACATACTATTCGATTACATAAGCTGTAATAGTCGATTTTTCTTATTGCGCATGATGTGACCAAAGTATTCTAGCTTTTTTCGATTAATTGTTAATAGAAGTTCTTTATCTTTGCCGATATGTTAGAGTATCATATTATTCCCTAAGCATCCGCCGCGTCGGTAGCACCACAACTCAAATATCTCAATGAGTTTACTTGCTACCTTTGTTAACGTCCAAGTTTCTACTCCGTATAACACACAGAGAAGAAAGACACTTTAGAACTCGAATTATGTCAAATAAAATTATAACAACGGAAATTGCCAGTTTATGAATATGATAATAACAAATTGATCTTTCAAGTGATCGAAAGTATTTTTGAGTTGCGCAACATGAAATTGCATAAACCTTCCGACAACAAAATTAAATACGGAAAGATGGGGTTGCAAATGACACAATTTTATTGTTCAGTGTTTAGCAGATAGATACAACCTTGCGCTACTAATAATAGATAAAAAAAATCGCAAACTACCATATTAACATATCAAGCGAGCACTTTCCTCTCCTAAGGGGGTAAGTTTATCCATTGTTTATCCATACCATACCTACAACATTAAACATTGTAATTTAGTTAAACATTTGCGGACACGTCCATCAGTAGTTGCCCGTGAGGGCTAATGCCTAACAACACAACTTGGCACTAAGTTCGTGGAAACACTCCCGGCTTAAGGCTGACAAGATCTGATTACTTGTTTACGAAGGGATCAGTATTTTCAAAATTATTTACTCAGGACTAGAACCATCGATCTTAAAATTAGTTCGAGCATGCCGTTCGAAGGCCGCAACTTAAGGAAGAATATCTAACTTTCTCCTAGTAACGTTGATGGAAATACTATCTCGCACGGAGAGAAATCCATACTGGAAGTCACTATAACTATGTTTAAATTAAATGTGATCTGTTGCTGCATTTCGGATGAGCTTACTGGAAAATTTGAATTTAATTGAATCGTAGTACAAACAGGTAATAGGGTCGGGTCTTTCAACAAGTTATAGAAAAAACGACTTATTGTGGGTGCCTCGTTTTTGTGTTATATGATGACGAATGCCCAAAACAATTCAACATTTGGGTTTCATATTTGTAAGTAAAAAAATAAAAAAAAAAAATGGTTCTTGGCCCTATTAGGAGCAATAAGTTTGTCTACTTAAGAGCAAAGAACTATTACGACAGAATATTTACACAAAGGTGTTACGAATTAGAGTAACATATGCACAGACTATACAGTCTATAGTCTGTGATCTAATTTTGGGAAAGTTTACCGCAATACTTTTGGTAATGAGATAATTTACAGAAAGAAATAAGAGTGTATGATAAAATTTGTTACAATTTTTTCCAGTAAATTAGAAAATAGTTTGTAGCACATTACAGTTTGATGTACAAATTATGACACCAAAAAGGGTCAATATGATTTTTTCGGATAACCGAAACGGAGTTTACATTACAAAACAACATTGGTGGCACATGTAATTCTTAGCAATGCACTGAGAAAAATACCAGACGTGATATTAGCAATCTACATTCATTCAGTAAATTTTCATCGATAGAACGAAATGTGTCATTGTTACGATAAAATATTATTTACAATCTTTGATTAAGTAATAACAAGATTCATTAATGAAATAAATTAGTTTTCATTATTATAATCCATGGATAATATTTATTATGGTAACTATATTTTTATACGTTCAATAAATAAGTTGTTAATAATATGAATTTGAACGAATATCAGTGTATCCCCGGATCGATGCATGAATAGATATAAAAACCTGAAAATTTTTGAATCGAATTTTCATCCGCTGGAGTTTATCCCTGCTTAGGTAGATAGTAATTTGTACCATACTTTTAGTTTTGAAAAATTAAGTATGCCTTGGAAATTTACACAAAAGTGCTTTTTCCTCACTAATAAAGTGGCTTTTTTATATAGGAGATATGACAAAATATTATTAATAAAAGTTGTTCAGATTAATAAATGACGCAAGTACACAACATTTAAATAAGATCAAGCATCCTTTGAAAAATTACAAAAAAGTTATTATTTCCTTCAATAAAGTAGTTTCTCTGTAGAGATACGATGTGAATGTTGTTAAGAAAAGTTATTCAGATTGATTAGTTATCTAAGTGTGCAAAATTTAGACAAGATCAAGCGTGCCTTGGAAATTTATAATAAAATTGTCTTTCTATTAATAAAAATGCCTTTTTTGCAGGGGATACGACAAAATATCATTAATAAAAGTTGTTCAGATTAATAAATGACGCAAGTACACAAAATTTAAACAATTTATTGTGTCATTATGTGTACATTATGATTATGAATAACATTCCTTAAGTCAAGCACTTATGATTAGCATATCAACTAATAATGTTTATTGTATTAATGCCTCTCTTCGTTCTCTACTGGAGCCCATACTTAAAATTTGACATTGACCCTTTTCGTAAAAAACCGCAGATATATTTGAAAAATTAATTTACCGCAAACGTTTATTTGTTAATACAAATAATATAATAGTTCCAAAATAATAAGAAAACAGAACCACTACGTCTTGCCCTGAATATTTTCGTACAAGTTGAAAATTACTTTATTTATCGACGTCGCTTGCAGACTCTGGTTCTGTATCACAAGATACTTTCATTTAAAACACCTCCATACTTATATCGCAAGATTCGGTACAGAACCGATGTTCACAATTTGCAGACCAGATTTCGAGGTAAATTATCACCGCCACCTCACAGATCTAGTTTGTACCAGTCTTCTTTTACTTATCAGATATATGTCTGTTATAATGGTTTGCCAGAACATGTAGTTTCGGGATCTTTGGGTCTGTTTAAAAATAATTTACGGAAACTTCTCTTTGCCGAGCAGGGGGATGGTTGATGCTTGCCTAGTAGACTTTTTATAAACAATTGAAATACTTTTAATGTGCATGGCGGTTTTCGTTGGGGTGGAAGCTATTGAGGAGGAGTGATTTTAGCAGTAATTGTGGTGGTTATATTTACTGTAGTGTCGTACGTATTGCCTTATTTGAGTGTGATTGTTTCATATTAGGTTAAGTTGAAAAGCAGCCTGGCTGAACTTCGCCTTAGAGTTACGCAAATATCCCATTTATTTTTTTTATATTGTCTTTTATTTGTTATTATTCTTCTTTCTTTGCGTAATAAAGACTATTATTATTATTATTATTATTATTATTATTATTATTATTATTATTATTATAACTAAAGGCCGGATTTATAGGCATTTGCATATTTTTTTTTTTTTGCTGAACGGCTTCGAATTAATTTAAAGTTTTCTTTAGCTTTTCAGATAATTTTAAATAAAATAACATCATTCTTATCGCGCATATTATTGTATATTTACCAATAAATGCATATAAATTTGCGTAATTTAGTACATTTCGTCATTTTTCGAGGATCTTTTAGAAATGCATCAGTTGAGGTTGCTAAAAAAGCCTATATTAAACTTGAAGTTGTTTTAGCCAAGAATTCGGAATTTTCCGTATTGAATGGATCTGGTTCAAGTGAATTAAATCAAAATTGTATTTATTTTATCAACATTAAAAATATGTTTACAACTGATCTCCTGTATTAATTTTTTTCCTGACATCAGTTTTAAATAAAAAAGAAAGTGATTTTGTAATGCATATTTTCCATATTCAAATGCATATTTTGACATTTTTAGTGCATATAAATTTAGTGCATATAAGTCAGGCCTTTATTTATAACTGTAATTTTCCAAATTATTTCTCATAATTATGTAATTTTAAGTTCTTTTTCCTGAGACATATTAATATTTTGCTTAGTAGGTAATATTGCAATGTCAGTGGCGGCTGGTACTAAAGGCCACAAGGGCACGTAACCACCTAACCACCAAGATAAACACAGAAAGAAATTCGCATGTAATTCACAGCATTTTATTTTATTATTTTTACGTATTTTTATAACGATGGTCTCAACGTTTCCTTCCGCACCACAGACACGCGCATATGCAAACGCTCAAAACTATGTTCCGGAGCCCTATTTCCGATGTACCTATTTCGAGTATGAATCGGACGGCTCCGTTTACGTTCGCCATATGCGCTTATAGGATCGCTTTGAGGCACGCAACTTCGTGTCTCCAGTTAACGTCTTGCATTCATTGCGACTGCATTGTTATCAGCGCGTACCGCGTATGTGTGATTTCAAAGGTTTGAAGCAATGTTTATTAATAATGATGGAAGTTAATTGTGTGCAAAATCTTTTAAAAACCCCCTATCGTCTGAAAAAAAAACTTTTAATTAAGAAGAAAGGAAGGCCTATTTCTGATCATCAAATAAACTACACTTCCCCAAATAAAACTCGAACTTACAATAGAGTATTCAATAAAAATATATATGAAAAATATGAGTGGATGTGCGTATGTTTACTAACAAATAAATAATTTTGCTTTATCTGCTTAATTTTTAAGAAAGAAGTAAGTGCGTGGAATAAACAAGGGGTTGAATGATTTGAAGCATATTGCAGAGAGGGCAAAGAAACACGAAAATTCCGTTTCTCACATGAATGGATGCATGGATTTTAGTGTTCTGGGCAAAGTGGACATACGTGAACTGTTAGACAGTGCTTATTTGGGACATAAAATTACGTACAACAAAGATGTGGAAAAATAGTCATATTTCGCGCCGGTTAATTATGTGAATAAAATTTGGTCAAATTCTCCTAGATTTTATGTACAAGAAATAGGTTTTCATTTTGTATGTTTGATAGTCCATAATTAGGTGAGTGGTAATAGATAAATAAATTAAGTTCGAAGTTACTTCCTAATTCTTTTATTAATATACTATAGGATTAAATTGTTTTAGCTACTAGTTTCGACATATGTTAGTAATTGTCTTCTTCAGACCTCAGCATGATCTCATAATAGTTGATTGTTGCAGCCGGACATTTCTTTACCCGCGATGTCCGGTCAGCAAATCATATAACTATAATCCAATTTTAATACACTGTTTGCTAAGTTTTTTAATCCGTTGACTATTATGAGATCATGCTGAGGTCTGAAGAAGACAATACAGTTATTACCATATGTTGAAACTAGTAGCCAAAACACTTTGATCCTGTAGTATATTAAATGAAAGAATTAGGAAGTACACTTTTGAATTTAATTTATTTATCTATTTTTATTTTGTGGCCACCCTCTTTCATAACTCACGAGCCGCCACTGTGCAATGTTGTGATTTTTTTTCTAAGAAATAGAAATTTTCCCATTCATATTCATGTAAAATACTTGTATTATGGAAAAAAAAACTCCAACATTTCCACATTATCTTTAAGTTTCTGTACACTCAGTGTGGAAAAATTACCTAAATTGTTTAGTGTGTGGCTATTAGTTTCATTAATTTCGCACAAAAAGGACAATTAATATTTTCGATTTTTTCACATTGGGGCGCACAAAAGACCAACAGCAATCGACGTTGTAGGCCGACCGCGTGAGAAAAACAAAAGCAGAATCATTAAATGCCCTGACGTAGGTGGGGGGAACGACTTTCCGAAAATTTATCGACGAAACAACAAAACACGCACAATGCCGGACATCATAAATAAACAGACATACATTATATACATGCACAAATAAGCGAACAGATAGGAACGGCAACGAGGTTAACGAGCGGGCGAGACGCGAACAAAAGATTTTCAATTTTCGCCAGCCGCGAAAACAATTAACGATTCCAACGTGCCCGTAATTTATGTTTCACCGTTGTTGGTAACGAAAATTATATATCATCAACACGAACGAGGACGAAAGAAAGAACCGGGCTCCTTGGAAGAAGAATCCGGCGAATGAAGCAAGAGGAAAAGGCGGTAGATGCTAATTAAATATTCCTTCACACTTCCTAATGTACTTCCGAAATCCACCGGCCGCTACCTAGCTAGAAATTTAACAACAGAAACCTAGATTTTCACTACGGGAATTTACGGCTGCTAATCACGCAGTTTTCTCGCTCGTTCTTATTTCTTTCTGCTCACAGTTCCATCACATTTGAATAAAATATTGCCGGCTATATATACTTCCTATATACCCACGTTCTGAATTAGCTTTTTTTTCCATGTTTTCCATGCGTACGCGTTCCAAATTTAAAGCCTGTTAATTTAAATAGGAATGATTTATTTCAACAAAGTATACCTGCATATATTTTCATAATTAAAATGGGTTATAACCTAAGTAGCCTCAAATATTTATAGAACATGTGCTTCATGCGCTATGAATATTATTCTAATGCAGTGGTTCTCAAACTTATTTAGACACTGTACCCCTTTTTACTCACAAAACATTTTAGGCACCCCTTCTCAGTTACCGGTGCTAAGTAAACTATAGTTAAAATATTAAACAAATCTTAAAGCCTTCTATGTAGCATAGAAGTATAGTGTTAACCTTTGAAACTGAATTACGCATCATGTTTAAATAAAAACAAAGAGATATTGTTTACAAACATTTTTATTACATTAAAAACAAACACACACAAAATTTAAAGAACAAAAAGCGCTTACTTTCAAAGAGATTAGTGAGAAGGGTGAACTTGTTTCCCTTTGCACAGTTTATCAAAATTGGGTTTTAACTTGGTTAAATACAATCTTAAATTATCTTCAACATTTAATTTGTTTCTAGATTTATTTTTAAGATAGGTTAAACTTGAGAAACCCTTTTCACATAAATAAGTGGTGGAAAACCCAACAAGAAATTTAACAGCAGTGCTTGACAGTTCTTTGTATTCCTTCCCAATACCGATCCAGAAATCTAACAATGTAGTACCAGCAGTCAAAATATTGTTTTTCAACGTGGGATCACATGATACTTCAATGAGGTGTTTCCTTTTGAAAGATAGTCAGGTTAGTGTCCATAGCATCAGCATTAAAGGGGTCACGTATCCAGTTATACTGTTTCTCCAAAGGTGGAAAGTACTCTCTTATGCGGATCTTCAATGCATTCAAATGCTGGCCCATTTGAGTCTGAGTTCAGTGAAATCAGATATGTTTTTCTCATTATCTTGCAAAAATGTAAGTAATCTTTCAAACGGCTCGCAGTTGTTATTTTCTATTTGTTTTTCCCAGAGAATGATCTTTTTTACCATTGCATCAGTTTTCTTTCTATATTAAAAATATCAGAAACACTGCCTTGCATGGATAAATTCCAGATGTTGAGTTTTCCAAAAATATCACTTAAATAAGCCAACTTCAAAAGCCAATCAAAATCAGTTAGTACAGAAGACAGATGGGATTTGTGGTAAAAAAATATGTAATTCTTTGTGGAGTTCAAATACACGGGACAAAACATTTCCCCGAGAAAGCCATCGTACCTCAGTATGTAGCAATAAGTTCTCATGGAGGCTCCCCATATCCTGGCATAGAATTTTAAAGTAACGAGATTTTAGGGGCCTAGTTTTTATGAAGTTCACAATTTTCACACTCTGATCAAGGACATCTTTAAGTTCATCAGGGAGGTGCTTAGCCACCAAAGCCTCTCGGTAAAGGACACAATGAGGGAACTTACACTCAGTTGAAACCGTTTTAATATGGCCTACCAGCCCTGTGACGTGACCGCTCATAGCCTTAGCACCATCCATACACACTGACACACAGTTTTTCCACTCGAGCTGGTTCTCGGAAAAAAAAAGAATCTAACAAATTGAAAATATCTTCACCTTTTGTCGATGTTTTCAGTGTCTTACAAAATAAAATATCTTCAAATATTTCATCTTGAAAAATGCCACGTACAAAAACGATCAGTTGGGCTAGGCCAGCGACATCCGTGGTTTCATCGAGTTGTATACCAAAGCAAGGACTAGCACGAATTGCTCCAACAAGTTGTTCTTTTGTGTCATACGCCATATCACTAATTCTCCTTGAAACTGTATCATTTGATATATGAAGTTGTGTTCTTTGTTTATGAAACATTTGCTGCTGGTTTTCCAAATTTGCGGTAAGCTTCAGGATTTTGTCTTTTCTTATTTGTCCTGTCAATGAGTGCAGCATAGGATGCTTAGTTGAGTAATGCCTCTTTATATTGAATTCTTTCATCACTGAAATAGATTCATTACACAGCAAACAAATAGGCTTACCATTGTGCAAGATAAAAAAGAATTCTTCAGTCCGTTTTTCTTGAAAGTGGCGACCTTCTGCATCTACTTATCGTTTCTTTCCACCACATATCATTTTCATTTACTTTTCGTTCGATAAACTTAATAACAAAATATAATCAATAAGCACTCAAGATGGACACAAAGTCACAAAACAAATTGACGGCACTAGCAGTTCGCTAGGATATCGCTTGTCGAAGTTATTACCTCGGTAGAATCGTCTAGTGTGGAACATTTGAGAAGCTATAATCTTTTGTTGCGCCACCAGTGAGGCGGCAAACATCAAAGGCTTTGATGTTTGCCGCCTCACTCTTTGATGATCGCCGCTACTCGGCTTGCTCGCTCACTTGATTCCGCAGGAGCAAGCGACAGACTCCATATCACTCGATCTTCCTCATTTGGAGTGAGTATGAGTAAGTAGTGTAATATTTTTTTTAATTGGGTTTTTCAATATGTCTCGCGGGGCGGATCAAATCTTACAGCGGGCCGGATCCGATCCACATATGATGTAATACATCAATCTTACATTTGATAGAATTAAATAATAGAAATAACATGAAAATAAATTTATTTTTTATGGATCTTTTAAAAAGTTTCGATTCCTCTATGTATGTATATGCATAAAGAGTTCTCTTAGAAGGGTTTTGGTTTATTTTATATTAACACGTGTGGATGATTCATCAATGATAGACGATGCATTTTAACTTTTATTTACAACAGTTGTATTTAGATATGCGTGACGATGTAATATTTCATTTCTATAAAAGAAATGTCTAAATCTGGAAAGCGAAGAGATTTAACCCTTAAAGAAAAGCTAAGTGTAATAGAACAATGCAATAAATTGGTGAGTGTGAGCCAACTAGAAACAGCAATACAATTAAATATATCACAGCCACTTTTATGCAAATTTTTGAAACATAGAGATGCCATTAAGTAATCTGCAAATACAATAAGGAATATGAAGGGTCGGAGAATACGTAGTGGCAAATTGGTTCACAGATGAAGAGTCCTCTAATGCAGGAACAAGCTGGAAAATTTAGCTAGAACTAGGAAATACAATCCGAACATGTGCGCATCCTTCTTTTCTGTATCAGAAATATTATCTGTGCTGCTGTAGCACTATCCCAACAGATTATACCATATGTAACTTTCGACAGAAATTGACCAAAATAGAATAGGCATCATATTTCAATATCCGTTAAAATACGTAGCTTTGTTACTGCATAACAATAACCCGCAATGTTGTTGATTAAGTGGTCTACGTATTAGTTTAGCAGAAGCCTGTTGTTGAACTGATTTACCATCTAGCGTAACTAAATACTCTCGTTCGCATGAGTTTGTACCACTGACGATGCAAAACGTATAGGTAATACGGGTTTTCTTTTCGTTAATTGCAAAGTTATTACTGTGGATCCAATTACATAAAAGCTCTAGTTTATTACAGTACTCAAATCGGCAGTAGTTTCCTATTATTCACAATATTAATATCATGAGCGTAAGTATAGCTGTGCTATCAAACAAGTCTATTTACTAGATCGTTAATATAGACGATGAATAGTAAAGTGGATCTAAAATAGATCCTTGTGGAACACCTGCATCAATAATAATCGTATGTGATACAAATTGATATATGCAAACCCTTTGCATACAGCCGATTACAATCATTGCAAGGTATTTTATATCCTATATGTGTTTGGATTTCTTTTGGGGTGCTATCTTTAAGTTTAGTATACAATAATTTTAGGGTGAAACTTTGATGTTAAAAGGGAATAAAATTTTGTTAATATTTTCTGAAAATTTGTTAATATTTGATGTCTGAATTATGTATTAGTTTGTGTGGTATGAAGTATTTATGAAATATTTAATTGCAGCATTGTGTTACGGTTTTTTTGCTTCGCTTAACTCGAATTAGTTCTCCGCTAGTCTTTTCGACAAGCTTTTGTAACCTTATTTTCTTCTATTTCCGTCTTCATAGATGCTCCTACGTCTTGTATTGTCACAACGTAAACATTATCGTTTAATTTTTGGCTTTCAAATTGTGTTTTCTTTCCCCTGTTAGTGCGGCCTAGCTAAAATTTGTATGTTTTATTCTTATTTACTTACAGTTAATTTCCTATACTTAATACGGTCTTAGATTTTCGTTTAATTTCTTTCAATTTTAGTAAATCCCTTCAATTCCTGTGTTTTGACATTTAGATGACGTTTTCTTTTTAAGATTAAGATCTGTTTGATTTGCACATGTCGGTATCATCGATTCCCACGCATTGATAGATCTGTTCCATTGATCGTGTTTTCTTTAGATCTGTCCTATTTTGTGTTTACATCTTTTCGACGTCAGAGGGCACCTCTATGTCTTTATTCTTGTTTTATTTATCTGTCTTCTGATTGATTGTGTGACGTATTTCCTTCCTTCCGGCTTGCTGGCCTTTGTTGGTGGTTGTTGGACGCGTTCTTACGAGTACATCTTCCTATCTGTGGAAATTTTCGATATTTTCACACATCTGTGGATTTTATTGGAAGGTTGCTTGAAATATTCATTGGCCGTATCATCGCTTGTGTTTAGTGTGGAATTTTCGTGAATATCACGGCAGATGAGTACGAAATTTCGAGATATAATTTGAGAACCCACACGCCTGCAACGCCATATCTGTATCTTTCTTCTCTTCGTTGTAAAACCTCGTTATTTAACGGTAAGCAAATCTTGTTATTTCTTTTAAATCACTAATTTAGAGGTTTCTGTGTTTTTAGAGGTCTTTATAACCCCCTTATTTTTGAATTCTGGAATTTCACCTTCGTTTTATATGAGAATTTGAACACCCACGTGCAGCTGAGGACTTCTGCGACTCTTTAAGTCCTTCGGAGAACCCTACGTTCTTTAAAATTTACCCGGACCACCTGGTTTCGGTTATTACAGAGTCAGCCCAGAGGCTACGATCTGTTCGGATAGGAGAGGATCTCTATGCCCCGTAACAGCTGATCGGGGGAAACAGGTAAGTTGTACGTTTTCTTTTTATTTGTAAATTTTGTCCGCATTTAAAACTTTCATTAGTAATTAACCAATCCCGATCACTTAGTTTTTTTTTTTATGTTTTATTCAACCGTACTGTAATTTATTTATGTTATATCAAGGATCGGAGGGTGCTACCTGTTGCCAACTCAGTAAAATAGTTCAAATTTAGTATAAATATTTGTTTACCTTATCATTCAGTTATTATATATTTTCACTTATTTAACCAAATCAATATAACTATTTAAAACATCAACCGATTAAATATAGGCCTGTAATATACCGGGTGATTTAGTCACCACTACGGATAATCGAGTCAAATATTTAGCTTTATTTTAGTAGTTTATTTTTTTGTAACTGTAAAATCTTCTTGAATTTAAAATTAACTCTTAGCTTAAGAATTTTCTTTGTATAACGTGTGTGAACTGATTGCGTTGACCAAAGCGTTCGGTGTTCGAGTCCTACCGCAGAATTTTCTGTTATATTTTTACAATATTTTATTTTTATATTTTATAGTCGTTAATAACGTTTACTGATACAGAGTATCATATTTATTATCTGAACTTTATGTCAATAACACCAACATTTCCCCCTTATTCGAAGGTTTGTAAAGCGGAAGTGCACCACCTCTTCTGTTTTTATTTTGAGTTTTTTGAGTTCTTGCCTCGCGATTTTTCATGGTACTCGACCGTCACTTTCGGTGCCGGAAATTTAGGTAACAATTGGTAAAATTTTGGTTAATTTTAATTGTATCAAATATAATAAACATTGTGATTCACTACGTGGCATATTTTGTTTTTCGAGGTTATTAGTTTATAAAATATGAGTTGATGTTTGGGCTGCTTCCATCGCCTCTTGTATTGTGTAAATTTCACGTTTCGACAGTATTTCTACTGCTGTCATTAGGATAGCCCTGATTAGGGCTATGATTTTCTAATTCCAGTGTTTGCGATGGAAATATATTCTCGGATTTGAATTGCCTATGTGCTTGTTCTGTCTTATACCCTGCATACACTATTGTATAATACGGTCGTATATTAGAGAACCCAGTATTGTACCAAACGGGCGCACATTTTCTGCAACTTTACTGCAATCAGGTATTTGATATTTAATAGTTTCTGTAAAATTTTCAGAAAAATCGCGTAAAATTCTCTTCCACAACACCGTCGATATGCATATGTTATATGTATCACCGACATTGGAAAACTAATAATCCTCAATATGCTCTGCATATTTAATAACAATATACCACAAATATATATTCCAAATATTTACGAAACAAAAAGTAATCCGTCACCTTCCACGTAAGATATATATTAGTTGAAAATATTTTACAAATATTTGGTGTTACTTGAGATATCGGCTAACGAGAGCGACACTTAATACGGTTCAGAAAGTTACGTAATAATAAAGGTTTGCGAGCTTAGATTTTTTTCTTTATGTATACACGATGTTTTTGTTTACCTCATGGAATGATTGTCTTTTTATTCGGAAAATTTCTGCCGCAAATAAAGTAGGCCATAACCCACATAGCCATCTCATATAACCGATTCGAATCGATGATATGGCAACAGGAGATTCTAACAAAAACTATTTCGTCACTCCAGAAGAAGCGGTAAGATAGGAGTAATCGGAAGATTGTTTTTCGTTATAAGTTTACCAGTTCCGAGGTTGGTTAATAAAATAGCAAGAGATGGCCTGCTCGTAGCGTGAATAGCATTTTTTTGAAATAACTACCATAGCTGTGTTTTTGTTTGGTCCGCAACTATTGTGACCTATGTTGTTGACGACTTATTTATAGTAAATCTGGGTGCTCCACCTTATAAATTAAGTTATAAAATCGTAAATTGTATTAGTTGGTATGTAATTGAAAACCTGCTCTTAGATTTGTAGATAGACAATCCACTTAATGTTGACATATCGAAACAACAATTGACACAAAATTAATTGGTCATTAAACATTATAAGTATTTATATATATTGAAAACGACATAAAAAAATGAGGAATAGTTGAGGGGAATTTCTCTGCTGGAAGTAAAATTTTATCTGTATTAGGATAAGTTTCTAGAGGTTAAACAACTTATTTGACGTTTATTTACAACTTACTTTATTATAGGTAAATAGTATTCATTTTAAGCGTTTTGAAGCATCTGAAATTGAAACGATATATATTAAAATTGGCAGTTAAATGATTCATTGCACATAAAATATGCTTATTATTTGTTTATGCCATGGAGAGGCGTTACCTAAATTGCCCAAGACCAAGGAGTTCAAGAACTTTTATTTCCCGTAGAATAATTATACATTTTTTAAGCCAACGTATCCTATTTTCAAGTTTACTGATTTTTTTTTCGTTGTAATTTCTAGCTGGATGCTGAGAGGCGAGTCCATGAGTTTCTTATGGACGAGTCCAGCAGCAGGTTATGCGCACCTTAGTTCTTCTAAGCATAGCCTCTTCCTGATGCCGATATTTTTACCCCATTCTACTTAATGCACCACTATGCAAGCAAAACACTGCGATCTAGACCAGTTAAGGTCTAGATAAAAAATCTCTTGACCAAGCTGTCGTGTCGTTGCTAATGGTCTGCATCAAGAATAATGGCGCCGGTCGTAGATCCAAACTTTTCACAAGCGACTGTTATACCATGCTCCGAAAGGGGCGGGAGATCTGGGCTGGAGACTGGACAGATTGAGAGGAAACAATCTCAGCCAAAACCTAAATCGTAAGGTGGCGGACTAGGCCAATGGGATCTGTGGCTGGATAGAATACCAGTCTGCACTAGTCTAATCCTCCCCCAATCCACTTGGTGTTATGCGATCCGTGCCGAGGGATAGATGAGATCTGGGGCAAAGGAGAATGGAGCCTGTGCGAAACTGGGCGACTTTCCGGACTAACCAGTCTTGCATCTATGCAGAGGGCATCGCGGGAATGAAGAATCCTTTTCCTACTCGTGGAAAGTGTATGGACCAGAGTAATGAACTTTTAAAACCAGAACCGTTGGTTCAGGAGAAGGGTATCGGAAACCTCTTCTATAGGACCTCCAGAAACTAATGACACTAAGATAGTGTCATCACTTAGTACCAGACAAGACAGTTACACTGCCGGAAACATTGTTGCAGGAGTACAACAGCTCGGACGAAGCAACTGAGAGAAAGCTATCTGGCACCCAGATCAGGAAGCTGAGAAGGCAAAGGAAAATAGAGCAGAGTACGTGGTCCAAGCAGAGACCACGTCGCCGTGGCTCTAAAAGATCCAAGGCAGAAGGTGCAAACTACACCGCTAAGGAAACAACACAGAAACCCAAGGTGTGAGGCGAAAGTTAGACTACCGGGGGTAAAAAGAAGACGGTTGAGGGCAGCAAGAAAAGACTCTAAAACGCCACCGCAGACCTCGTAGAGACCAAGGGTACCTATAGCAAAGCAGCGTCAGACTACGGATAGCAGAAATTGAGTAATGTCATTCGGAAAAAAAAACCCTGAATCAAGAGCAAGCGGATCCGATCCAGGAAAAATGAGAAATATACAGGATACTGGGATATAATAACCAGGCAAATTCAAGGGAAGACCTTTATTAAGTGCAATCAAGGAGGAAGACTGATGAACTACTGCAGCTTAGGAAGGAATTTTTGCATCGTAATAGCTCTCCTTACAAGGCACTGCGCGCTGAAAGGACACTTACGAAAAACTGGGATCGACTTGGAGATAACAACTACGGACTGTGTAATGCAATGCCAGAGAACACTTACCACATTCTGTGTAAATGCGAGACACTGGATGCAAAAAGGCAGGCAATTTTTGGCAAGCTAAAAATGAACCGAGGGGATTACTTCGATCAGCAAGCCAGAAACCTGTACAGATTAGTGCAGGATACTAGGATACTTTAATGGCTGATATAATTTAATGGGTGAGAGAAATGGGAGACCAAATACAAAAAGCCAAGAGGCTTTCTACTAACTTCTATCTGACCTAAAGTTGGTGGCATGCTGCATACCTTAAAGAAAGAACCTCTAGAAAAAAAAAATATGAAAAATAAGATCAGCTTTCATTTTCTTTATGTATATTTTTTACGTCCAGTCAATACCAATCATTTCAATGTCTATTTTTTTTTCATTTCGGTTGTTGCCGTTGATTAGGGCTTCTAAATGTATGGATTCCTTCGCAACCTTAATTCCTGCGCTAGCGCTATTCATTCTTAATATTTTTTAGTGTAATTCTGTAAATGTTGAATTTGAGTTTTGGTTATACTCTGCCACAGATCATTTACATATAGATATCTATCTTAACGTTAAAAAGCGTTCCTACCAGAGTGGGGTAAAGGGAAATAATTGTGCAGGCAACCAGTAGTACACTTATGTTTCTCATAGGTATTTTATTGCCAGAAGCTAAATAGCATAGGCGACTAATTTATGAAAAATGAGTTAATGTGTTGTTTAGTATGATATGCACTGTCTCTCAAACTAAAATACACAATTACTCAATTTGTACGAATTAGTTACTTATACTATTTAGCATCTCATTCCTTCATTTGTATCAAATATTGTGAATTCGAAATAATTTGAAGGATATAAGAAGGTTCGTCAAAAATAAACAAAATTAACATTTATAGTTTATGTAATTTCAGGATAACAATGTTAGTCAAATCTTAAAATGTTAATGCTATAGCAATTGTATAAAACAAACATATATCAATGCGAGTGTATGAAAATGTAGTGTGTTAAATTTATCATTTCTTTAATTGCTAAAATATTAAGCAATTAAAGAAATGATAAATTTAACACACTACATTTTCATACACTCGCTTTGATTCCTCTATTGTAATTTAATATTACATTGCAATTAAAATAGATAGGCATATTATATATTATAATTTGATTACTATACACGTGCCTATAGATATTTATAAGACAATTCAATTTAATACAAATGTTTAGAAATACAAAACATGTAACAAACATCTACTTTAAAACATGAATAACAATGTCAATATTATTACTTTTGTGAAATATACTAAAAAAAATACAAGATTGAAAATTATACTTTCTTAGTAATGTCATTTTCGCTATTTTGACATAAGTTATTCTTGTTTTAAATAGTAATTAAAAAAAAAACACGTGTAAAGCAATTCTTAACAGTCTATCTTTAGTAAGTTCTCATGGAAAATGCTAAAGAATTTAAACTAACACTTCTACAGATATTTATGTTGAAATTAATTTTTGCTAAAAATACATTTTTACTGAAAATACATGTTATTTTTTAATGATTATATGTTATCCACTTTCGGATGTGAAAAGCATACCAGGTTGGGAGGCATTCCCTCCCACAAAAAGAAAAACTTCTCTAAGGCCTCCGAACAATTGTGCACATCACTATATGGTGGTTGGAATTTTCATTTCTTTAACACCGCGAAAAAAACAGAGGTCCGTCCGCCCAGTCGGCCTGTCGGAGATTTAGCCTTTATCAGTGTTTCTTTGGTATCTACGATTATGTAAAAGTAATTTTGGAATTAATCATGTACTTCACTCTACCGTCTCCTTCGAATTATGTTTATATATTTCTTTGAGCTTGTATTTTCACATCTCCCTTTTCGACAGTACGTTCGTCTGTGGACAAGTTTAATAATTAATAAATGGTAACTGTTCACAATACCTGCTCGAAGTACCTGTTACAAAGCTGTCATTTACAAAATCGTCACCATAGAAGTGCTTGGAGTAACTAAATTCAAACTACAAATGTTATATGACCTACTTGAAATAATAAAGAAAAATGAAAACAAAAACTCCTGATTAAATTAAATAAAGGATCCTTTTCACTTGGATATAACACTGCGTACGTTTAATAACACAAATTTCTATGAGAGACCCGTAGGAGAGACCACAAGAGCAAGTGTATACTAACAAAGATGGCGTCAAATAGACGAGAAACATCCAATGTCTTCTGTTATACTGTCTCTATGCGTACGAGTTATATGGGTTGCATACCTGTGAGGTCATTCCCGCTCCCCTTTCTGTGCCTTACCCCTCAAAATTTGCCAATGATAGGGTATTCAGTTACATATCTATATATAGTGATCTGTGGTACTCTGCTAGGCTTCCGGGCTGGAACTGGGTCCTTGATCTTCTTCTGGCCTAACGTTTCGCCCACACTCATGCAGTTACTGCTATTGATCTAAAACTGCAGCAGCTCTGAATGTGCTCTAGAATAGTTGCATTTTAGTTCTTTCACTGTACTTTGCTAGATAATAATGAAACTTCATTGGAAACCAACGTACAGGTTTAAAGACAATCCTGCTGTGATACCCTATCACTTCAAAATTAGACCTAAATAATGTACTTGATAATTGCCAGGGTACAATCCGCTCATATTGAGGTTCATAACTTGCTGGTATAATGATTTCATCCAAGTTACATCCATGCATATACCCCCATGTTATACGTACGAATGTAGAGACCTATGCATGCATAACACGCCCGCATATAGGATAAGGAGAAAAGCTGGATGTATGTATATATATGTACATACGTAAAACGAGAAGGAGGTAACGCATTTAATTAGTGCCGCACGTAAATTATTGGCCTTGTGCCGTTAATCCGCTTTACTAGCTTCACGTCGGATTTAAAGATCCGGCTGATGGTGGAAGTTCGGTGTCAATTAGATTTGAATTATTATTATTCCTAGTTGGAAGTTAATTAGTACCGACGCAGGTAAAGGCATAAACTTTGTAAGTTTCGTAATTATGAAAATACGTAAACTGTTCGGAGGGAGTGGAAGGGGAGGGGGGCAGGGTCGTTGCTGACGAGGTGTGAGGCGAGTCGTATTATCGGCGGTAAATATTTTCCAAATTAAACGGCACTGCGCCTTGACACGGGTGATAATTAATGTTAAAGGCGAAACGGAGTGGAAATCGCGAATCGTACGTAATTGTGCGTGAACTTAATTAAAATATCCGAGCTCGGAGAAAGAATAGATCCCACTTCCCATTTCAGTTATGGACGAATGTGAAGGAAAAGGTAAATAAAAGCTTAATGCGGAAATAATTCCCTTATCTTACGATCAGGTAAAATGTTTTTGACTTGCCCTTTTTGCCTCAAGTTGGAAGACGGGAGCTGATTGTCATAAGATTTCCCCTTTTGCTTTTTTTTTGTAATCTCTCTTTGTTAGAAATAATATTCGATACGATAGAACATGAATTGCTCGTCACTAAATTTACATCTTTCGGTTTTACTCCAGCAACTACCAACCTAATAAAATCCTACCTTACAAGGCAACCTCGCAAACTATAAATCGCAGATTTTGATGAAACTTTGTCAGTTTGTAGACTGTTACGTTCAGTTTTATTTTCTTGTACGCGTGGCGTATAGCTAGGGTTATCGCCTTCTCGCTGTCCGTCTTCTGTATATGGACTCTATGTTTATCATTGTATACTCCTATCTCAGGGTCACTCGGTCCGTATCGCCTCATAGATGTCGCATATTGTGCCGTTTTTGGTCATCCTTTTTTGTGGGCTGTTATCGGGTATGTCATCTGAGGACTTTCGGAATTTTCCGTAGGCCGTAGGAGTAATTGTCGAAGCGAGCGAACGCGACTACGGGTTGATTTTTCTGAAGTGCCTTTTGGAAGGTTTTTATCGCTCTTGCGGATTTATTAATCTACTCGTATTAATTGTTTTTGTGGGGCAATTTAGTGCTCTTAGACGCCGTTTTCGTGTATCAACGAAATTTTTACGGATTGTGGTTTTGTCAAGTTCCACGTTTCACTTTGCTTTGCGTCAGTTGTGCCCTATTTGACCCCCAAATAGGGTTGTGGTACGGGACGAGATACCAGCGACCACACGTGCCACCACGTGTTGATACCCCGTACACCGGCAAAGGAATTTCCGACTGCTTTGCAGCGATATACGCCGTTTGATTCAGCGAGTGCCCCTTGCCAGCTGAGGGACACTCAGAAGCGTCAGTTTTGATGTCCGACCTAGCCCGAGGTGGAACCAACGTCATCCTCGCGAGGTAGGAGTTGTTTTAATTTGTTCTTCACGCCATCGCGGTTAGACGCGCGGAAGCCGCTCCGACCTGGGGACTCAGAACTTTTTCTTATTTTTCCCTGTGACGGCCGTATACCGAGTTTATTTTTATTACGCTTAATTTTTGTCTTATGTAGTTCAGCTCTTAAAGTGATAGTCTCCCGGTAAACTTTGTGTACGATTTAACTTTCTTTTTTTTTACTTCCATTTCAATTTTGAACGTACAATATACCGTAGAGATCGCTCTACTTGTCCCCTCAGGACGAATAGTTGTTTTTTTTATAATTTTATTTATATTATCGGCCTTCAGCCTTTCAGAGTGGCATTACCAGTGGGTGTCCCTTTCTAAACTTACGTGAACAGTTGTGTGCGCATTACGGGTTGCCCGAACCCCTTTCTTTGTAATATTTTTACTGACTGCTGTAAACCGATCAAGATCTTGGTGGGGTGGTATATGAGATTATATTATATTAACCGTATTTTGACTATACTTAACCTTGGGGTTGTCCTAAAAGGGCCCGCCCCCTGTTGCGCTATACATTTAAATGTCATACTGTTTTCTAGTAAAAGTCACTTTCAGTGTTAACGATTTAATAAATTTTGATTCGTTACACATTTAAATTTTTTGTTTTTCTTGTAAACTGTGGCGTGTGCCACGGAGGGTTGTTTTACACCTCCACACTTACCCGCGAGGTGCGCTTTGGGGACTCCCACACCCCGGGGATTGGCCTGGGGCTCCGTGTTTTTTTTTTTTAACGTGGGTGGCGCTCTACCAGTCGCCCCAACACCTGCCGAAGTGTTGTTATCGGAACCGGCACGACCATCTGCGACTGAGCTGGCGGCCACGGAAGCTCCTTTCCCGAACATCCACCGTGGTGGTAAGTGAGGACGATTACCCAGGTAGGTCCACGTTTTCGGGTACCACCCTGGACTCTAAAGCTCGCTACCGCCTCCTGGTACCACTTTATTTTCGTTATTTTGCGCTTAACAAGAACTGGTGGTAGCAAGACTCCATGGAGTATTACTCAAGGACGCTTTCCAATTGCTGCGGAACTTCAACTTTAGAGGGTGCAATTCACCCTTGCAAATTTGGCCCAAATTTTGGTTTTTTCTGAATAACTTTTAAAACGGTAAGAGATAGAAAAAGATTTTCAATGGCGACTTGTACCGTTTAGTCAACCCTTTCGATTGATATAGATATTTATATATAGGGTATTCCAAATAAACGTGGAATGACGTATGTTGTGCTTATTTTATCGAATTTCAGAAATCGGTTATAATGGCCTTTTTTGTGATCAAATAGTCTATAAAAAGTTATACTTCCTTATTATAAGGAGATACTCTGTATACTGTTATGTGGCTGCATTGTATGTCGAAAATCAGTATAAACTTATATCAGGCGCTAAACGGTTATATGTGATAGGTTTCGAGTTATACGCGCTTGGATGTACGTAAGATTTATATTAACTATACCCGACAGCAGGGAGATGAAAACAATAGATCACATAGTACACTAATTGCCTTGCTTCTACTATTTTTGCAGAGATGTGAGTAGCGAACGTATTACTGGTAGATATTTTTATTTTATCCGGGGACAATTGGCCAGAATAACTTGGCACACATATTCCTCGATGCAATGTATATAAGAACCCAATTTTATTTTAAATTCAGTTCATATAGTTTTGCAGTGCAGTAGCTAACATGGTTCATATCAATCCAGCAAATATTATTCATCCTGTTAATACTTCATCATACAATTATAAATGAAAAAACACAAAATAATCCCAGTGAAATAGAATTGCATGATGCGGTGAGAACCTAATCGATGCAAGTGTTCGCGAAACAACGTTGCAAAAGAAACAATAGAATTTAAAGATATGGAATCGTCCTCGAGTATTGAAATAGCAGTTGAAGGCGAGCCTTCATCGTCCTACGATTTAGAAGATGCTGAAGAAGAGTATGAGGAGAGATGCGCTTTGAAAGATGATAATATTACTCCAGATTACAAAACAAGAGCTTTTGAGTTTTGGACTGTTTCGAAATCAAAGCGACGATCGTTAAATTCTGTAAAAAGCGAATTTAGGAAAGTAACATTGGTTCAGCAGCTGTACAGATGGGAAAAATACATAGGAGGGGGTGGAAAGAATAGGGATAAGTGGCTGGAAATTGCAAAACACGTATTATGTAAATTTTTTAGCTATGGATAAAAAGCCACAGTACACGATATAAAACCTGCGGCAGTGGGCCGCTAGAAGCCCAACGCAATCACTTGGGCTTGGAAAATTTCAGAGTATCCTAAAACCTGGATTTTGCAACTTAAAAGAACAATAAAGCGCTGTTTGTTGTCTTACACAAAATAAAATAAGGTAATAATAAAAACTTATATATGTAATTATAATTAAATTGTACGTCGATTGTACAGTGTAAGTTTTTTTTTAATGCCTCTAGCTACCTGCACATTTGCAAAACAATGTGAACTCAACCAATATCAATAAACTAATAAATCAATATTATATAATTTTTATTGCGTACCTACCCACGAAACAGTACGAATATGAAAATGAAGTCGTAAATCTGTCGTTATTTTGTATTACATGGTATGTTAAAAGATGGAACAATCTGTCGAAGTTAGTACATTTTCTTTTGTCTGCTGTCGGGGATAATATAGTCTTACATACATCCAAACTCGAAAACTATCACATATAACCATTTAGTGCCTGGTATAAGTTTATACTGATTTTCGACATACAATGTAGCCACATAACAGTCTACAGAGTTTCTCCTTAGAATAAGGAAATATGCTAAAATTTATATTTTTGTGGACACCCTGTATAACTTTTTAAATTGCCTTTCTGTAGACTATTTGATCACAAAAAAGCCATTATAACCGATTTCTGAAATTCGATGAAATAAACACTACATACGCCATTCCACGTTTATTGGAACACCCTGTATATACATATCTATATATCCAACCGAAAGGACTGACTAAACGATACAAGTCCGCCATGAAACTTTTTTCTATCTCTTACCGTTTAAAAGTTATTCAGAAAAAAACAAATTTGGGCCAAATTGTAAGGGTGAATTGCACCCCCTAAAGTTGAAGTTCCGCAGTAACGGAAAGCGTCGTTAAGTAACACTCCATCGAGTCTACAAACTGACAAAGTTTCATCAAAATCTGCGATTTACAGTTCGCGAGGTTCCCTTGTTAGTAATCGCCGATGTTATGTATATTATAATGGACACCATTCTGACGAATTCACACTTAAATCCGGAGTACCACAAGGCTCGAATCTGGGTTCTCTATTATTTAACATCTTTATTGATGAATTGCTTGCACACTCTTAAACTGTCAGTGTTAGGCATATGCAGACGACATAAAATTATATGCAGAAAATTTCCTCTAACAACGATGTGTCAAAACTACAAGAAAATCTGAATGTGTTTGTCAACTGGTGTCACATTCACAAACAATTCATTTGAACGTACACAAATGCTCTATTATATCTTATATACGACTAGTATCTCCTATCAGATCCAACTATACTATGAATGGCACCCCTTTACAGAGGAAATTAGAAGTTAAGAATCTGGGAGTGGCGTTTGATAGTCGACTTACTTTTAAACATCACATAGAGATGCAATGTGCGAGTGCATTACGATCACTGGGATTTCTAGTGCGCGTATCCCGCTATTTCACCGACATAAACCTCAACAAGACCTTGTACTACGCACACGTTATCAGTAAATTAGAGTATGCTGCTTTAATTTGGTACCCCATATATGCTTGTGACGCATCACAACTTGATCGTGTTCACCGCAAATTTCTAAAATTTCTTAGATGGAATCTACCCATAAGGAGGAATTTTACAATGTCACCTACTAGAACACCATGGTATGCTTTCCCTAACAGATAGAAGAAATACATTGTGTGAACAAACTTTAATTAAAATACTAAATAGCAAAATTGATTGTTCATATTTCTTAGAGAAAATTGCATTTTATGTACCAGGTGTGGACACTGGAATAGAAACCAACTTCAGACTTCCATTGGCAAAAACCAATACACTAAAGCGAGCACCGATAAATACTATGATAATACTGGGAAATGCCAAGGACATCCTTCATTAATGTTCTCTCATTTTATGATTACATCCCTTTTTAATTTACATTCTCAATTTGTTTTTCAAATTTAGCGTTTATTGTACTTTATTTTTTCATATTTTGTATATGCACACAATTGTATTTTTTTTTATGTCCTCAAATTGGGTCAATTTGACCCGTTGGACATCAAACATATTATTATTATTATCCATTATCATTATTATTATTATTTATCTTTTATCTTTTATACTCTACTGCTTATGAATTATATTTTTCGAAACTGTTTTCCCAAACATTCTATAGATTTCGTATAACAAATTCCTTTTTATGTTAGTGCAAGGTGTAACAGCATACTCCCAGTTGGGACAATAGTCACACCAAGCAGGGGCAACTGTCACACACAAATTAATTATCAGTACTTTATAATTATTTTAGTTTACATTTTAGCCACAAAGCAACATAAACAATATTTATTTACAAATTATCTTCTGAATTACGATTAGGGCAAATATATTATATAGGTATTTTTTTACTTGGTCTTGTAAGTTTTTTGTTTTTATATATTTTTGACAAATGTAACATGTAACATGTTTGATTTTAATGACTATATTTGTAATTGTTTCATTCCAAATAAACGCTGAATTATTATTATTAGTATTATTATTATTTCTACTCCGTTAAGATGTGGGTTGGGTCAGTGTGTCTTTGGTGTACCGCAGGGTACCATCCTGGGCCCTATTATATTTTTACTATACGTAAATGACATGCCGGGGAATTTTCAGTGTTTAACGGTGCAATACGCGGACGATAACTCATGTGTGATAAAAACAAGCTCTTTGCAACAAAATGTAACAGAGTTAGAAAATTCTATAAACTCACTAAACGAATGGATGACTGATCACAACCTCCTGATGAATATTAATAAAACACAAATAATAAATGTTAACAACAATATTTAAAATATAGAAATTAAATACTAAAACCAATCACTTACCTCTTCCGACGTGGTGTCCTTCCTTGGGTTGAAGCTGGACTCTCGTTTATCCTGAATAGTCACATCGAATATTCTCGCATCTAGACTGGCTAGTTTTGTTATTTCTTCGGGTCATATCGCGATGTGTTTGCCTTGAACCTGCACTTAGTGCATATAATGCATACATAAATTCCCGTTTGACGTATGGTGTAATTTTCTGGGGCAATTCTGTCGGCATGGAACGTATATTCAAGCTGCAAAAATCAAGTGTTAGGGCTATTTTTAATCTAAGGAACAGAGACAGTTGCAAATCATATTTTATAAACAATAATTTACTTACCTTGCCATGTTTATATATCCTAGAATGTGCATTATTTGTTAAAAGCTAATTATGCAGACTTTTTCATAAGTATGAGCTACACCACACTCACAATACTAGGAGTACTGTGACTCCACATCTATTGGCGCCTCAAACACATTTATCAAAAGTACAAAGGAATGCTCTACACTATTGCATCAGGATATATAATCATATACCGGACAATATAAAAGCGTTACCTTATGCTTTGTATAAGAAAAAATTAAAAGAAAATCTAATTTGTAACGCCTATTACACCATAAACGATTTCTTGTCAAATCAATTTAATTGAATGCTTATGCTGTTTTGATTCACATTTTGACGCTTTTTGTTTTAACATGTGTGTACATTGTTTTTTTTTGTTTTGCTGTTTTTTTTACATTTTTTATGCATCTTTTGCAAAATGAAATGAAATATATTATTATTATAAAATCATTGAGATCATAGGAGATACTTCTTTTTAGCAAAAAACTATCAAAGATAAAAAATTCACACTCTTACAATAGCTTGCTTTAAATATAATCATTCTGATGCTAAAAAAATTAAGTTATGGGTGTAATACTTCTAATGTCACTCAGTATACATGGAAAATTCGGTTGGTTGGGTAAAGTCTAATATTATCAAAGTTCATAAGATCAATTCTACCACTTATTAGAGCCTGGAAAGTAGTATGATTTGATTTATCGATTCTTTGAAGCCTTGTGGAAATAAATTACTATCTGTGCGGCCGATCATCGGCGCAATAAAATTGCATCACATCACCCATCCGACTTTTTGAATAAAAACAGAAAAACTACGAGTGAAAACGACCGAAACGTATTCGGAGCTCGTCATTTATCCGCTCGGTATTGAAATGTGCATTGTTTTAATTACCGTTGCATGGTTGCAGAGGAAAAATAAACGTTACGTAACATCAAACGTACAACGTTAGTGTATGCAAAATGGCGTCCGCAGTTTTTATTGCCCGTGTTACCAGCTGGGGCATTTCAATTTGATGCATAGCGGACGACACACGGACTATAATAAAAAAAAAAAGAGCAATAAACATTGCTGCCTTTGTTTTAAATTTAAACCATTACCTAGTTGGACGTACGACAAGGACGTTGATAAATTTTGTTCATGCGCATTCTGTCCTAAACGCGAGAGTAAGTTCGTATACAGCCGCAGATGTACGAGCAAACTTTTGCAGTTTGAAACGGACTGCATATAAATTGCTGTAAATGTCACCCACTTCTTTGCCTATCCCTAACTCATAGAGGTAATTCATATGTGCATGTATATAATATATACGTGCAATGAACATGAACTGCATACATATGAGGTTACTCGGTAATAAATAGGATGAATAATTTAATTTTTTTTTGCCAAAATGCGGTTAAAAGATAACCGTACGAAAAGTTGCTGTTTTGGTCAGGAGACTTTATCTGTAATGCCGAGTGTTTAATAAATAGGTCGGTCTGGCAAAATTATCGTTGTAAAGAAAAGGTGTTGGATGTTAGACAGACATTTTAACAAAAATACTCAAAACTCTGGCACTGATAATCTTAAATGTTTTAAAACATCTTACCACAAACTTCACTACACTAGACGCACGTTTCAATAGCAAAGTAACTTTTAACAACGGTAAGACTGATAAGTTTTTCATTGCTGATGATGCCTTTGTTATTGAAAGGTGTGCCCACCGTAGTGAAGTTTATGGTAAGATGTTTTAGAGTATGTATGCAGTCTAAGTAAAGGTAATGGGTATGTTTCTATACGATTTCTCAAGCAGAGGCATACGCGATATTGCATTGTGCAACTGAAATCAATCAGAAGGCTTAAGAAAATAAGCCGATCTATATTGCTACAGACAGATAGGCGATAGTGAGGACACTAGTGAACCCCAACATACAATCAAGATTTGTTTGGGAATGTATGCGAGAACTGAAGACATCACAGACTGCATAAAGTCACTTTGCTGTAGGTGTCCGGACATTCAGCAATCGAAGGAAACGAAAAAAAGATGGGTTAGCAAGAAAGGGGTTATCTGCTTGATATATAGGCCTAGAACCTATTCTAACAGTATCTAAAAACATAGTTAGAGATGGGGGTCAAAGAGAAACAAAGAGAACACTGGAATAATACACCCAGGCAAACACATGTCAGGCTTTTATTAAGGGACCATTAAAAAAGAAGGCTGAAGAACTACTGCAGCACAGTAGGAATCATCTTCGCATGGTAACAGGTCACTGGACACCGGAAGGACGCCTACAGAAAATTAGGATCAACACTGGAGATACTAACTGCAGACTGTGTAATAAGGAACAGAGAACGCTTACCACATTTTGTGTGGATACCAGGCACTGGACGCAAGAAGACAGGCAATTTTTGGCAAGTCAAATATGAACCCAGAGGATTACTTCTGACAACTAACCCAAGATCTGTACAGATTAGTGCAGGGTATTAGGTTCCTGGAATAACTGGTATAATTTAATGAGTAAAAGAAATTGGAGACTAACTACACAAAGCCAAGAGGATGCGGTGTTTCCGAAGACTCCATGTCAGACGGCTCCACAAAACAAAAAAAAAAAAATTGCAGCGATTTGTGAGCGTCAGGAGTATGAGCATTATAATATACGCGTACAACCCAATCAACCCAACATTTGTTAATAAATGAATGTTCGATGCGTATTCTCGAAGTGTGCAATTGAACCCATTACTCACATTTAATACAAATCTATTAACACGCATTCACAGAAATACATTGAAAATACGAACAAGTACATAGCAGTATAAGCATCACTTCTAACATTTCTTGTGTCCTTAGTTGATAAATATTAGAATAATTAATAAAAGCAAAAATTGCTGATGGGATCAATCTTTAATTTATTGCTTATTGCAACAGTGTCAGCCTTGACCATCTTCAGGCTTCTGTAAAACAACACGAATTGTAAATTATAACAAAAATAAAATAAATGATATTTTCCAGTAACTTACCAACTGTCAATTTGAATAATATCAAGTAAATGAAATCATTAAATTTTAAAATGTTATCACATCAACAATATATTAAAATTTAAAATTTTGATACTTTTTAAATTTTATAAAGCACTTTCCACACTGTTTGTATAAATCAATTAATTAAATCTCGACTACTACAAATTCTGGCCTGATGATGTCCTGTTAAGAGCGAAACCGGTCACCAGAACATTATTAAAGAATCTGTAAAGAATTAGATCACTTTTATCTCTTTCATCATGCTTTATAAAAATAAACTGTCGCAACAGTTCTGTGGCAGTAATTCACACGATCCGTATTTTGTTGTATGAAACTTGATTTAGACGTAAAATAACAAAATATTCCTGAAAAATACTAGTGTAGAGAATGATTGGAAGAAAACACAGAAAATTGCAATACCAGTTTCCATCAAATGTATTCTACAGCAGAATATGAATCTTTTAAATATCTGCCACGGTGAATAATAATAATAATAATGATATGATAATAATATATCTTTATTTTTCACAATCAAGTGTAGTAACATATATTTCAATTTTTATAGAAAATGTACGTGAAGTGAGAAATCTTAAAACACAGCAGGAGAGGGGGTCAAAGAGAAACAAAGACAACACTGGAACAATACAATCAAGCAAACTCATATTAAGACCTTTATTAAGAAACCATCAAAAAAGAAGGCTGGAGAACAACTCCAGCTCAGTAGGAATCATCTTCACATGATAACATGGTTTTCTATCTGTGTTAACTAAACTGAAAACTATCACAGAAGATATACCAATACCTTTCAAAGAAATATAAATCATTTCTAAGAGATATCACATTACGCTAACCTTGAATCCTTTGAATTTTATACTACTGAAGTTGCAAATAATTTTTGTTTTTACTAGTGTAGTTGCTGGATTCAGTAGCCTGCACCCATAGCTAACCTTGTAGCAAACATGTTGTCATTATCGCACTAGAATTAGTTTCATCGGTAAGTAGTCATGAATCCTTTTAAATTGAAAACATTAAAGATCCATAAGAATATTTGGAGCCCCTACAGAAATCGCGATTGAAAAAATTATGGCGGTGATGTTGGGAGTATAAATGTCCTCCCGAAAAGATTATGGGTCAGGAAATGGGTTAACTGAAGGTCGTCAAGAGAACCATCATCTGTACTTGCTTGCTTTAGAGGAAGATTTTGAAGAATTTAAGTTGTGCCTTCGATTGGCATCTCAAAAATTCGCAAAGCTACCTGAAATAATCTACCCCTCTTCCAGAAGTTTAATACACACTAGCTCTTTATTACAGGTACTTACTTGGAGGTTGGGAGTACCTACTAGGCATGTCCTAGGGTGGTGGATAGGGGAAAGGCCATCTTGTCAGGGTTCGTTCAAGACGAGATGGTTAGTGGCGACTATAAGTTCGTCCTCTCTGCTTAAAACGGAGCAGGGTGAATGAAGACCGTTGCCGTGAACCACTCCCCCCTCGCCCGAGCTGTCGTGTTGTGGCTAAGGGCTTGCACAGGGTTCTACAACGATGCTAGTTGTACCAACTGTAAAACCAGGTCCCGAAAGGGATGGGGAGTCTTGGCTTAACTGCACGGACCGAGAGGAGACAACCTCAATAAAAACCTAAATCCTAAGGTGGCACATTTATAAATTGTTCTATGACAATTTTCAGTTGAAGGTAATTTTATAAAGATGGAAACATGCTGTGAAATATAATTAAAAGTAGGAGCGCACTTTATTTACTCAAACACTTTTATTTTTTGTGTTTTTTTTTCCGCAATATTAAAACTTTATACATTTGTATTGACGACAAGTTTTTCTAGGATTGTTTGGCGCACTGACTGCTTCTGTAACTCACTTTTGCTACGACTCTAACATTCTGGGTCCTGGTAAGGTTCTACGAATTCTGTGGTGTTTTCCATTAACGAGGATAGATACATTCTAAGTGGTCTCATCTCCCTGTAGAATTTACATCAGTTGAGTAGCTGTCTTGCACAAGTCGTTAACCCGCTTACTATATCAATATAAATTCGGCTTTATATCTATTATTAGGTACTAGTTTCTTGGTTGTCGTTGTATCAGTAGGTGTCAGTAATATCTGACATATGTAAATAGCCCTTAGATTAAGGTAATGGTGTTCTATGGCGCTGGCATTAACAGCCATCAAAGAGTTGAAATACACGCATGCGCATATATGCTGACTAGTTTTTGAACCATCATAAACTGGTTGCAGAAACATACCTAATACAAAAGTGCATCAAATAAATCTTGTTTGCAGCTATAAGTTTGGTAAATTATAGCCTCCGTTATTTGGGCTTTATTTGTTATAGGTATGTATCATTATTCAATATTTGTCATAATATCATATCATTTCAGTGCATCAGTTAATTCGAATGTCAAAATTGGCTAAGTTGACATCAAATGACGTAAAAAATCTCGTGCTGATTATTGCAGAACATTCTCGTAGAGCAAACTAATTAACAATTATGTATTCCATGTATGTATGCTCACAAAATACATGATATTAAGCAATACAGTTTATAGAACCTGATAATAAACTCATTTTCTATATTCATTGTCTTTTAAACGCACACATCATGACTAGAGTTTAGGTATATGTTCTAAAATGTAAATGAAATCAAAACACATCAATATTTTGTGATGTGTTTTGATATAAATATTGGTAGAAATGGTGGCTGGATCAGATATTTACTTATAGCTATAGCTTTTCTCTTTTTTTTTATTGCACACCTAAAACTTTAGGAACCTCCATTATTATACAAGAAAACTCAAAAAAAAATCAAGTTCATACTTCCCCAATCGCTAATGTTTTATGAATGAGTTAGTAAGTTATATCTCAAACGTCAAACGAATGTACCAACATTTCCGCGTACATTCTTATCACGCTATTCCACATTCACCATCAAAATTCACGAATTCGTCCACACGTACATACATATGTATGAACAAGGCATCCGACAAAACAGAACAGAAGTGTCAACCGTCACGGTATATCATAATACTAAGAAGATTGATTAGGCGGCATTAAAAATACATTTTGGTTCCTTTTTTGTTTGGCACTCTTCCATATCAGAACCGGTTACAAAAGCTCGCCTGAAATACTCCAGCGATACCTGTCGAAATATTTAGGTAATCTTACATTCAAACTATGTATTTATTTTACTACACCTCGAGTTTCGTGTTCGATTTATAAATCCTTTCTAGGAACTAATATTCGAGATGTAATGAGGTGTGAATAACCTGATGTTTAACCACTAAAACGATATTTACATATCATTTCGTACAACATTACACTCATCCATGCTTTCGGAAGAAATGTTTTATCGTTTTTTTTGTGTTATCAATACCGTACTATTTACCTGTTTTGAAAATATCCTTTACATCTTGGGAGTGTCTATTTGGAATGCATACCTACATAACTTCTTGCACTGAAAATCGTTGTTTACTGATACGTAACACTCCCACATTGTAATTCGTTCCGTTTGCTTGCAGAGAAGTGAATACACAAAGCAGTTGAGAAGAATTTCATTCTCAATTGCGAAACGGCACAGGCGATTTGTCATGTGATATCTGTAGGAGCGCTTTTCAAGCTCCTTCAATACGCTTCGCCAACTACATCAAGGAAAAGGAAGCTTTCGAAATATTTTCTTGACTAAATGAAAGTACGTAAAGAATATAAGAAAGTAAAAATAGATAAATCAACACAGGTGGTAAACATAAAATTATTTTTATATTTTCTATGAAAGTTGTAACGTTTGAATTTTCACCTTCTTATTCTATTTTTATTGATTATTAGTACTACTAGAGTCATCTACTGGCGTGCAGTTGAGCTAGGTTAGTAGCTTATGTATGTATCTTCCAGTTTTACTTTTCAATTAGAGTTTTGAAATCGCTTTTTATCTTTAATAAGTTCATTCTTTGCAACGTAGTGTTTTTTCCTTTTGTTCAGCACAGTTTTCAGTTGTTCTCTCATCTAATCAAATTCTTTTCATACCGGCGTACTCGGCGTGAGAGAGTCACGTGGTTCGCACGCTAAGAGAGCCTTTGAATCGGCACGTATTTTTCATGACTGCTCCGTAAAAATACAAAAAGAAAGTTTCTTTGTTTGATCTGGGAGGCCAGTCATGTTATTGTTGTGAATTATTAATCTTCCTTTTATCCCTGGGGATAATTTGTACCGTGTGATCGTCGTCTGCGAAGATTATTCAGCACCACAACACCTTTCGAGGGATCTCTCCCCATACGTGTGGACTACGTGACTCTATCACGCTGAGTACGCCGGTACAAAAAGAAACTGAGTAGATGAGATGTTCTCCCATCTAATCAAATTCCTTTCGTACCGGCGTACTCAGCGTGAGAGAGTCACGTGGTGCGCACGCAAAGACCCGCTAAGAGAGCCTTTGAATCGACACGTATTTTTCATGACTGCTCCGTAAAAATACAAAAAGAAAGTTTCTTTGCATGATCTGGGAGGCCAGTCATGATATTGTTGCGAATTGTTAATCTTCATTTTATCCCTGGGGATAATTTGTACCGTGTGATCGTCGTCTGCGAAGATTATTCAGCACCACAACACCTTTCCAGGGATCTCTTCCCATGCGTGTGAACCACGTGACTTTCTCAAGCTGAATACGCCGGTATAAAAGGAAACTGATTAGATGAGAGAACAACTAAAACTATGAACTGAACAAAAGAAAAGAAACACTACGTTGCAAAGAATGAACTTATTAAAAATAAAACGCGATTCCAAAACACTAATTGAAAATTAAAACTCGAGGAACAGTTAAGCTACCAACCCAGCTCAACCACACTCCAGTTGTACTAACAATGAATAAAAATAGAATAAAAGGATGAAAATTCAAACGTTACAAAGTATAGTGGAAAATTGGCTTCTTTTGCATTAGTAATATGGAGTTTTGGAAAACGTTGCATCTTTTCCTTTACTTTAGACTGGGATTGGATTCTCCAGTCTATCCTTGATTCATTGTAGATCAAGGTCACCAAGATAGATATACCAATCCCATAATTAAATCTTTCGATATATCCTTGTCCTATGCCATATGCCATAATTCTGTCTGCGACTAAATTTGTTCAACTACGGCATTTCTTAGGTATTTCTCGATACTTCTACTACAAACTAATTTACATCCTAGGTTTCTACTGCCCTGGCACTATGATTAGTATACATGATCTCCCTGAAAGCTCCTTGAAGTCAACATTAGTTAAATCAGCGTCCTTTCGAGGAATCATCACGGACACCTGTGCCTTGAGCTAGGTTTTTGGGTCTTTACTATGCAAGGTGGTTTGCAATATTCCGAAAATTAATGCTCTCAATCAGAGCAAATCGAACAACGTAAAAGCAATTCCTTCTTAAAATCAGACTCATATGCTCTTGATTCAATTAAATGATATTTGTCCATTACCGGCATCTGGAATTCTGGCAGTATCTCGCTGAAACTCCCATTGGGCTTCCTCGAAGTCTAGGTTACTATTTTGGAGCCTTCGTGAAGTCCTTTTCTCATTTCCGGTACTTGTCTTCTTATTATCTTCAGTAATATGGCTTACGTCTCCCATCTTGGGTTTGTCTTTTTTTTAACTTCCTTTGCGGCATAGCTTCTGCCTTCCATTAGATTAGAGACCTTTAACTCTAGGTAGCGATCTTTTAAGAAATTGTTTTTCCGGGCCACATAAAACCTACTTTTTTTCAACGAGGTTGATGCTCATCCCACTTTTCATTTTTTTATTGTGAATTGCGGCAAGCACTAGCGGTATTCGTAAAATGCCCTGAGAGATAATTCTTTACATTGTAAAAAATAATATAGAATAAGAAATTCTAATCAAGAGTATTTTTTTACGAACTTTTTTTATGAAAAGATTCAATATATCCCCCAAAATAGTTTTTACCTTGTAGATGTGTTTTGTAGCAATATATTTTACTTAAACTTACCAACGTGTCTGCCACTTACCTGAAACAAAAAAAAATATTTTAGCAATAAGAAAAATGTAATAAACTCTATCAGTAGTCTAACATTAAATAAAATACAACTCGTTTCAATATTAAAGAATATCTCCAAAGCTTTCTGTGTGTATGTATCATCGCTAATCAAGCCACCGCTAGTTGCTTCTAAGGAGGAAAAATCGGTTTCCGATAGTTCAACAAGTAGTTGGCAAGATTTGCGGAATTAAATGAATCATATATGATCAAAAGGACCACTTAATGCTAAAAAGCTGTAAACGAATTTGAGTGGATGGGTCTTAATTTTTGAGTTATGGGTTATTTTTCTCAAAAAAATTAATACATCTAGCTGAAGTACAAAAAAGTCTGTTTACTCCAACACACATGACAATAGGTAGCGATGGGTGAAATAAAGCTCCAACTACATATGTAATATTATCAATGATATAAAAGCCATGTTCAAACATCTCGTAGGACTTCCTTTTATAGACTTATATTTATATTAACGAATGAGCATAAAAATCAGATATTGTGATAAAAAACTATCTACCATGCAAATCAATGGTTCTTTTTACCCAATCCATCTTTCTTTTTAAACTAAATGACTAAACCATTCCATTTGTTGCTTCGACTTGTAGTGAGACAAGAGGGCAAAATATTTGGATTCTATGAAAAGGACGGCAGACATTTTCAAAAGTACGAAAAAATTAAATGTAGTTGATGATTTGTGTAATCTTAATAATAATAAATATATTTCCCAGCATAAATGAAGTATACATAAAAAAGGGATATGTGAAATACAAGAAGAAATCAAAATAGGGAATAAGTCATACAATACAGATAACCAAATACATAAAAGAAAAAAGAAAGAATTTGAATTTCATATTTTAGACTAATGCTAATGAGTTAAAGTATCTTCAAAAAATTCCTTTATGGTGTAGTATGGTCTATGTACGAGATATTCTCTTAAGTTTGTTTTAAAGTTACATTTTTCTTTGAGTTCATCCGGCAATTAGTTATATACTTTGATACCCATACAGAGTACACTCTTGTGAGTTAAAGTAAGCATATGCATGGGTATATGGATGTCTATATTTCTAATACCTACCGTAATCATGACAGGGATTATTTACTAAAAATAAATCATGCCTGTCTTTATGAATATAAGCAGCCGTTTCTAGTATATATAAATCGATAATAGTAAGAATATTTAACTCTTTAAACAAAATTTCTACATGGGAAAATGGAGCGCCCGCCATTATACGAAGAGCTTTTTTTTTAAATAGAAGAAATCTTTCAGATGCAGAACTAGAACCCCATACCAGGATACTGTATACCAACCGCGACTCCACTTCTGATATGTAAAACAATCTCAGTATATCTATGCTAATGTAATCTATGTCTGCAATCTATGCTCTTGAACTTAATGCCATTTAATATATCCGTACAAGTATTGATACAAGAAAGGCAAGCTAATATTCTTTGTTGAACGCCCTGTTAGACGTTCTTCAAAAGAAATGAAAGCGTATAGACAAGGTTATAATTACCGATTTGAATAAACCTTGACATATGTACATGTTGAACATATCGAATGTTGTTGAAATCGCTTTTTTTTGCCCTTTTTAATGAAACGCCAGAGGACGTTTAAGGGAAATAATCAACGCTAGAAATTTGGAAAATTTTCACCTTTTTTTCCTGCTCTATACTGCTGTTACGATGGAAAAGCTCGTAATTCTTTTTATAAGTTTATCAAAACATTGTATTTTTAAGATATTGATTTACCCCGTTACAAATAATCTCCACTTTTTCACCGAAAGCGGTTTATACTGGGTAGAATACAATAAATTAGCAGAGAATCCCAGTGAAATGCCTTCTGCGCCCTTATACGCACATGCTTCTTCGTTCTGCTTCATTCTTGCTTTCCTTTTACCTATAAAAGTTAATTAACTACAGAAGTGTGGAGAAATGGAGGCAAGTGAAGTTATTTGCGTAATGATTATGCTCTGCATTTTGGGAAGTAATGTGGTAGACTTAGATAAAATGAGATTATGATTGGAGTGGCTGTACGGCCCTGTTTCACCGCGAGCTCAGGTATATTGTGGTTCCCTACAGATCTATTGTAATCCCCTTTTTTCCTAGAAGACGCTCTCTAATTTTGCCCTCTTAAGTAGGCCAGTCATCTTTGGGAGTGGCTTCTTTACGTAGCTACTAGCTATGGGTTCCCCACCCCCATCACTAGAAACCTTGTCCCTCCAGGCCATCGGCGCAACACGTGCACAGGTTTCCACTCCTTCTTTTGGCAGAATTTGCAGATAGCTTCATGTGCCAACTCTATGTTAGATTAGACTAGATTAGATTAGGATGGGGTGGGCCATGGACCTGTTTCACCGCGATCTTCTCAGTTCTATTGTAATCCCCTTTTTCCTAGAAGACTAGCTACTAGCTGTGCGGTTCTCCTCCCCCATTACTAGAAACCTTGTCCTCGCCAGGCCTTCACATTGGCACAGCACATGAACTGGCGTTTCTTCCACCTCTTGGCAGTATCTGCAGGTTGCGTCATCTACCAGGCTTATGTCGTACATAAGCCCATTTGGTCTACAGTAACTCTTAGGAACCCTTTTGCCTGTCTCCGTTCCTAGATCATTTGGTTGGGGTAAGAAGAAAGCGAACCTTGTCAAAGCCACAAAAGGATATACACCACTGAAGCGATTGGCATAATTTTCATTCAATTTCAATGTAATTTTTTTTTCCTCATTGCTACAAGTATCCGTACTGAAAGGCAGACAAAAATTCCCTTACTCTTCACTATTGTAATTAACTACTTTAAATTTTATAATCACTGTATTGCATTTTATATTTACGTCATCGTTTATAACAACATTTTTCTTTCATTTAGATGTTTGGCGTGTTATTCGTCAAACGTCCGTCTATATAGTAGATGTCGCAAGTACATTCAACAGCCATGTTTTATTGCAGCCTTGTAGTCAATTAACCTGATTAATGACTATTATATTTCAAGCGTATCGCGAATTAATCACAATGGTTCCGCCGCGTCATCTCTTTCGTGCCCTATTTGTCACGTTGTCAGACGCATTGCCTGCGCGTTTCTTTCAGTACCAGGCGTCGCTGTGTTTAGCTAATTGTGGAGAAATAATATTTAAGTCATACATTCGCGTGCTAAATAAACCTTCCGTGGACACTTAATTTAATGTGGAGCTTTTATTTCATTAATTAATCCGAGGTATGCCATTTTAATAACATAATTGTCTAGATAGCAGATTGGACAGCGCTTGCTAGAAGTTGTAGCGCTGACTAGCACTTTATTCCATCGGTGGGATGGTTCAGTAATAGTGATTGATAAGACTTAGCTAGAGATTAACAGATTCAGGAAGAAAATATTAATCTACATCAAAGTTACGAGCAAGCGTCGCAATTCACTCTTCTAAAATTTAGCGAAATACGGAAGGTTTATGATCCTTATATGACTAGGCAAGATATCGTTTCTGTTTCGCCTGAATCAATGATTTTATGGGTTAATGTACCTTTGAAAATCGGAAATTTCTGCCTATTTTCCTAATTAATAAAACCACCTTCTGCAGAGACATTTTTGCAAATCATTTCGTATATTTTCTTTAATATTTTTTTTATATCTTAAATATATTTTTAATGAAGTAAAATTTGATTAACTCTAACTTTCATCACTTCTTCCATAACATAGCACACTTTCACCTAAAAACTACAGACATTCAGCTATTATATTAATAAAAAGATTGCCATATGTTGTAAACTTTATGTTCGACGATTGTATATATAATTGACAGCATAATCTCATAATAACAACTGAGTTCAGTCAGAGGGCAAAACTGGAGGGTAATGTAGCAAATTGCGTCAAGGCACTCTGACCTCTATAAAAGCGAATAGTGTGTGAAGGCAAGAATAAAACACGAGCTGTATACCTACTGACGAACCTCCTGCTGGAAAAGTTATTCGCCTGCTGCATTCTGGAACAAATGGGATTTAATTTGCTATAGCTCTGCATCCAAAGGGAAGCGCCAATTAGGGAATAATGTAATTCAGAGTGAACTGGGAAACTGCGAAAAAGTATATTCATCGTGCTAGTTACGACTCAACTTTTTTTTTTAATTCCCTGAAGAATGGTCTGATTTGCATTTAATTGCTTCACCCTTTCCGGAATGGCTGTTGCATATTATTGTTATTATGAAAACGTATTATTAGTCTGATGGACAACCACGGTATTAATTTGGATATTTTTCAATAATATATTTCTTTGAATTTGAAAGGCAATGCAAATATTATTTTTGAATAATTAAAAGAAAACAAATGAGAAATATTTGCGTATTCCTAAGAAGAAAAGAAACTAATCCGAACAACGCTTAGGTGGTTTGTAAACTTTAATGATCTTTGTAAAAACGTGTCACGTTTTCTGTTTCCGCTGGCAAACAGTTTTAGGGGATAAAACTGACCTTTCATATTCAGGGACTTCTGCGTATTTCGTCATTTAGTCCCTAAAGATGTTCATAATAACTAACGAGATATTGATGACAAAATTACTCCAAACTATGGTACTGGTAATGCTGCAAAACTTCTCCTAGGCCTCTCCACAAACTGCACTAAACTGGAAGTACGACTTCAATAGCAAAGCTATCCATCATCCAGCAGAAACACTGATGGGTTGAAATAAACTAAACACTAAAACTATACAGCCTTATTTATTTATAACTTTAAAAAAGGTCTTTGGTACAATAATCACGGTCATGGCTGACTGCCGTCATGCTTAACTAGTCACTAATTCTAACTTCGTCTGATCTACCACTTCTACTTAATAAACTATAAAGATAAGAATTTAAGGGTCCTAAACCTGAATTCATTAAAATATGTTTTTATATATTTCCACATCCCCATAACAATTTAATTGCACATAGTTGCTTACGTTTTTAAATAACTTTACATTGTAAACTTTATGTTTTTTTAAGCATATGCAGGATTACCCTAGATTTGTCAAACCTTCTAAATTTAAGATGAGTCAAATGCTCCTTGTAACGCGTTTTAATTGATCTTCTTTGTGCTCTGCATGAAACAAAATTTCTTTCAACGGTACCAACAAACTGAAGGAGCAGCAATGGGTAACAACTTATCTCCCTTCATAGCTAACGTCTTTATGGGAAATTTTGAAACCGATCTTCAGAATACTTTGGCATATTTTTTACGGGTTTAGGTTAGATACGTCGTTAACATTTTTTGTGTTTTTGATACGATATGAATTAGGTTAGTTTTTAGTGGTGAAGGGTTTAGGAGAAGTTTGCACTAACAAGATATTGTATAGATTGTTACTTATGACGTACATATATTATTTGAGCCCACAAGCACAACAAAATGGCGATGAGGATAGGATTCGAATCCACGTAGGCAATGATATGACATGTGACAACGATGGATGTGTGATAAGTGAATTTCAGTAAAGAAAGGAGTGAACATGATCGACAAGGTTAAGTTAGCAAGGAGACAAGAAGTAAGTAAAAGAAAGTGCAAGGCGTATAAGCATCCGTAACAAAATGATTGGAAATTAAGAAGCATATGTCCCAGGCGACAATTTTGTAGAATATTGGAAAGATTAAAGCAATTTTCAGTAGTAAACAGTGTGGAAGAATCAAAGAAAGTGGCGTTTTTATTAATTTTCATCGGACAAGAGGCCTATTCAACGTTAAAAAAATAATAGTACCTGTAGGTCCAGCAACTAAGCCATACGACTATTTAATCGACGTTCTATCCAACTATTATTCGCCCAAAAACAATATTATCGCAGGTCGATATAAATTTCACAAAGAAAACCAGCAAACACGTCAGTCTATCCATCCATTGTAGAATTGAAGCCGAGAACTGTGCTTTTAATGGATTTTTACCGGAAGCACTGCAAGATCGCTTATTTTTTGGGATTCGATGCTCAATTTACAAGCATTTCTTTAAATGTTTGAAAAAGCATGCAACATAGTAGTGAATTGGGAATTGGCTGAAATTGAGAATCATGGTCCGATAAATAAGGTATCTCGTGATGTGGCAAGGCGATAATCACCTTCATTAAGGTGGCATCATGTACAGGTTGAGTGATCGCCGAGGCGATGTATAGGCGGAAACCATTCCAGATAAACGGTGTTCAGCAGAAACATGGACGTGCTACAAATGTCAAGAAACAGGTTGGCATTGCATGGTGCTGTCTGTCAAGGAGCAGACCATGGAGAAGATCAGTAAGCCCGAGTCGAGGAAAGCAGGTCAAGGCCGTTGACGAAGAACTGGGGTCGTCAACCAGCCAGATGAATTGTGCGATGAATGATTCGATAAACAACGTGTGAAGTAGCGATTCGGTTCTGATGGAGGTATAGATAGATGAACAACCCATCATAATGGATTGCGATTCTGGAGACTGTCACACGGCTTAAGTAAAAATACGTTGGAACTATTATAACACATGTAGTAAATGGGGTTGAGAATCCAGTATTATATGTATCAAGTACATTGTCGTCAGCTGAAGCTAATTATCTTCAAATTCATTGCGAAACTCTTGCTATTCTTTTTGCAATTAAACAATTTCACGAATATATTTATGGTCATAAGTTTTCTTTGTGTTCAGATGCTCGCACTTTTGGAAATTTTAACACTTTTTTGACTAATTTAATAGTCAGGAGAGGTCCACACTCTTTTCGTGTTATTTTGTCGAGAACTATACGAGTTTAATTTTGACGAGCAAAGATAATCAAGTATTCTCTATTGCTAAGGGGTTATTTTGTCCAACTGACACGTGGAATTATAAAATACTAAAACATTTTATGTGACCTGGACTAGACAAATTTACTAGCTGTTTAACTAAATGAATGCGGTCTATTGGGTGATTTAACACCATTTTCTAAACACGACGTCTTTTTAATATGCAACTCTTATTTCTTAGTGCTATAATATTCTCTCTTTAAGACGTTTTCTCAATTATAAATATGCCGAACCACTCATTCAAAAGTTTTGTTTTCAACTACACGTGTCAATTTTGAAATGATTTTTAGAGAACCATTATAAAATTAAGTGAATGTTTATGGTATTTGACTCAAATCTGAACTAATTACGTAAATAGATGTTCCCAATACATCTTTAAGATGTTGAAATTTTTTATGCCCACTGGAATTAACGTTTAATAACACAAGGTTACACTTTGCAGGTCAGTACACGTCTGGTGGTTTGTTTGTATATGTTAATAGGCAGAAACAAACCCGAAAACAGATACACGTGCAATGCACATGGTGCGCATAATGCAATACCGTATTAGATTAGGTGGGGTGTCTATATTTCTATCCGAGGGAAACAGTTTGATTGGTTGACGCTTCTGAATGTCTAGAGAAATAGTAAATCCTCATATCTGAACAAAGAATTTACACGAAATTCTAGTAATTTCTGTTCTATTAAATACACGTAGTCAACTCGTTTGGCAAGTTTCTAAAATCTACACTAAAATATTGACTAGCGCAAAATTAACGGCAACACCGATAATATTTTCAACAGTGCAACTCTCAAGAAATATTTACTTCGAATAAAAGTACATCTTTAATTTCTGTGTCAGATTTACAACGATGGTCAGTGTTACTTTCTATGTATGATTATGATTTTCAATACAAATCTTCAAGACTCATGGCAAATGTGGATGCGTTATCTAGATGACATCTAATTCAGCTAGTGGAGAGTTAGAAGATTTCAATAAATGTTTAGCTGTAAATGATGACATCTATATTTAGCGTCATCGAAGTAGCTAATAGTCTGATACAGTTCTATTTGGGCAAAAATTTATGTCTCTGTACTTTGCAAATTAAAAAGTGCAAAATTTCAATTCTATCATTCGAATTGAAAAAAGAAAACTAGCTAAAGTTATAAAAAATAAAAAAAAGCATGTTTTTTTATTTTTTTATTTTAAACTCCATGTCCTTTTTATTCAATTTGATGTATGCATGTTACCATTAGACGTTTTTCTTTTATAAATAAAGCCATTACGAAACCAGACATTTTCCATCATTCGATTTGACACTATTTTCACATATTTCCCAGCTTATTTATCCTTATTCCCACATATTCATGTTATGTTCCTACAAACACCAAACACGAGTGCATGTTTACATCTCGACTTCCGCTTTCCGTTCAATATTCAACATACGTTCTTAAAACAAGCCCCAGAAACGTTGTTGAAAATACATTTTGTGCAGTCGCCGTAAAAAACATTCATACATCGTCTTATTTAAACTTCAAATGCGTAATTCAAAACAAACAACCCGAAATCAAGGAGTCACGGCGACGCGTGGTGACCACGACACACTAAAAGCAAACAAGCAAGTAAGTAATATCCCGAGGAAACGGAAACCCTTATTATTTCTCCGGAAAAACGCCCGAAAATAAACAAAAGACGAGCGCCAAATGAACTTATGCTTTTTCTTCTTGACTGTTGCGAGGGTGGGAAGGTCGCCTGCTCTTCGCATGATAAATTTCCTTAAGTTTGTCACTTCATGTTTCTGTTATAGAGCTCCCCACATGCATAAGCCAACTGCCCTCGTTCTGTCCCCTTATCTCCTCTATCGCCTTTCCTTATTTTCCTATCTACAAATGGACACGTCTTATTTACTTGAAAAGAGCCATTGTGTTCGCACTCACACGTAGAAAGGCTAGGTTGCGTCGAGTTTTGCAATCCTTTCTAGTTCTATTGAAACCTACAAAAGTGGAATAGTACAGTGTTCCTATTATAAGTATTGCATTGCCACTTGGTCTTATTGGAACACGATAACTACCCATAAAAGTATATTTTACTATATTTACAAACTTGCTACGTAAGGAACATCATTTCGCTTAATATGAATATGTTATATGTCAAAGTACGTAAGTAAGTAAGTAAGTTTTATTATCTCCAAAGACCATTACAATGGTATGGAAAAAGTCATGCAAAAGGAAAAGAAATGCAATTGAATAGTTGAAAATCTAATTAGAAAAAAAGAAAGCTAACCCCATTGTGTTTAGGAACTACAAACTTAATGCAACTTGTGAAATGTAATACTTATAAATGTGATAACAATAATGATGATGATGATGATGATAACAATAATAATAATAGTGAAGATAGTAAAATAAGAAAAATCTTAGATTAAAAAAGCACTTAAGTAATTCTGAAATTTAAGAATTGCTGTAGAGAATAACATTACTAATAGATCACGCATAAATCGTTTAAAACGCCACAGGTTTAGATCTTTCCAATGATTAGGAATTTTTTTATATATTTTGATAGCTAGAAGCTGTGGGGACTGCTGATATAAGGTTAATCTAGGCCTAGGTGTGGCTGTGTCACTTCTATGTCTGGTGTTGTAATCATGTTAATCTTTATTAAGTTGGAACTTGTAAACATTGCCGTAAGCATAAAGAGTAAGCTCAAGAATAAGAATACAAGGAAGAGTTAATAATTTATAACTGATATAAACTGGTCTGCAAGACTCAGTAGCTTTTAGGCCGGTTTTGCAATGGACAATACGTTTCTGGCTGATGAAAATATCTTTAGCCATAGTTGAGTTTCCCCAAAATATAATTCCATAAGAAAGTCTCCTAAAAACATAAGCGTAATACACATCAATCATCTGCTGACGCGTTAAAATTGGCTTTAAATTTCTAAATAAAAAACAAAGTGAATTTAGTCTGGGTAGCAGACTCTCACAGTGGATCCTCGAATTGAGAGACCGATCTACCCAGACTCTCAAAAATTTAGTACAGTCCGTATTAGTAAGCTGTCTACCACTCAGTGACAAGTCTAAGTAAAAACCTGGCGCAGGCCGAAGCTGATAGGGATGAAAACGTAAATAACTGCTTTCATCTTCATTGACAAAAATTCTATTCGTTGCAAACCATGTAGATGCATTACTCAATAAATTATTACAAGTGTCATTCAATATCTGATCATCTTTATCTCTCACTACTAATGCAATGTCATCTGCATATAAAGTAATTGTAACTTTATCTAATTTCAAAGGAAAATCGTTAATATAAAGTAAAAAAAGTACAGGACCTGAAATTGATCCTTGTGGAACTCCAATATTCATGGGCAAAACTTCAGAAGCAAAATTTTTAAATGCAGTATTGTTGTTGTGTAAGATATTGACATATTGGGTTCTGTTCGCAAGAAAGACTCAATCCAATTAAAAGCAATCCCTCTAATGCCATAGGCCTGTAATTTATTTAAAAGAAAATCATGACAAATACAATCAAATGCTTTATTTAAATCCAAAAAGAAATATCCACTGGATAGTTACCATTTTCAACTGAAGCCATAATTTCATTAATAAAAGTATAAAGCAGTAGAAGTAGAGAAATTCTTTCTAAGGCCGTGTTGGCAATTTGTAATAATATTAAAATGAGTCAGAAATGCCCCCAGCCCATCTAAAAAACAGTAGAATAGGTATAAAGAAATATCGGTTTATAATCAATAATTGATACAAACAATTATTATTCTAGCCAGTTCAGATTCTAATTCTTCGTTCTTACTCCATCTGATAATATTTTTTTGTTCTTAATTGTTGAAAATTAGTTATCTTAATTTCGTAACTAGTTTAACTTATCTTTACAGCCTAGCAATTAATAATGGTGTTTTTCCAAATTATATTAGCAAAACCATTAATTAAAAATCAATGTTTAAAATTATGTGACACAAAACTATTGTAAATACTAATTCAGTAAACTACATATTTTCATTGTTTTAACTTGATCTCTATTAATCAACATGGTTTCCGCAGCTCTACTGGCATAGCATTATCTGTTTATCTGTTTTTCTTAATCTTCATAAAAATATACTGTAATAAATCAACGACACACACATACACATAATTTACACATATTAAATAAACAGACAAAGGACCGAGTGATTCGCCAGCCATATATTTCTCGATTTGTGACAAGGACGGTCAGAAATCGCCAGCCACAGGTTTGATGAACGCTTAAAGACGGTCAAGAGGCTCAGACAAACTCTTTAATATAATATAATAATAATATATTACCAACAGGTTTTTAACACCCAATTACAGGAAAATACATACAGGAAAAAGAAAAGTACATGCCAAGGAGCATTAACAAAGTAGAAATCATTCATTCTTACAAGCTAAGATTTAAGCGTAAAAGAAAACTATAAGAATTTGCTTACATAATTCAAAGAACAAAATAATATCATGAAATAGTCAGGAAAACACTGAAAAAAAGAAAAAGAAAATAGACTATAACTGATTGAAAGAGACGTAAGCACACTTTACAATAAATTTCAAGCCATCATTGTTGATGTCGCATACATCTGAAAGTCTATTAAAGTGATCACACATTAATGAGACGGGAGATCGGAGCAGCACATTGGATCTATGTTGATCACAATAAAATGTAGGGTGATAGCGGCAATTCAGCCTAGGTATGAAAAAAGTTAAGTTTATGTAAAAGCCACGGGCAGTCGATTCTATTATGCACCAGGTTAAATAAAAATTTAATCAAACTAACCATTCTTCTAACTTGCAATGATTCAAAGTTGAATTTGGCTAAAAGTATCCTATAATCAAAACCCCTTAGTGGATAAGATCCCTCAGCTAAAAAGTAAAGAAATAAAAACTTTCTTTGAAACCGATTCAATATTATTATATGAATTGAGTAAATAGGAAACCATATTAAAATTGCATATTCTAAATTAGAGCGTATCAAAGAAAAGAACAACGTACGCAACGTCCTGGTATCACGAAAATCTCTACATTTGCGGTAAAATAAAACCATAAATTTTAAAGGTACGGTTGCGACAACATCTGCTAATGTGATGAGAAAACGGAAAGTTTGGGACCAAATAACACTCCGAATCTTTCGTTAAACTTACAGAGATTAAAGTAGTATCGGAGATAGTATAAGAAAAAGTAACGGGGTTGATCTTTTTAGTAAAAACCATAGAATTACACTTAGAAACATTAAGTGAAAGCCTGCATTTACTACACCAGGAAACAACAGTGTTGATATTTAATTGAAGTACTCTACAGTCCTCAACAGATCAATAGAGGCAAACAACTTTAAATCGTCAGCAAACATCAGTTTTTGACAGGATATATCATTAACAAGGTCATTAATAAAAATTAAAAATAGAAGTGGTCCTAAATTCGAACCTTGCGGGACGCCTGATGTAGGGATAATGAACTCTTCATACACACACACACACACACACCACACACACACACACACACACACAGAGAGAGAGAGAGAGATAATCATCCAAACACACAAGATTTCGATTAACCAAACGAAATGACAGACCAGTGTTAATTTTTAGAAAAACTTTGAACAAACAAGCACTACTTCCTCAAAATTAAAATTCCACGAATTCTACGCACTTTTAAATTACAATACAGGCAAAATAAGCACTCATAGATCACATGTTGCATGTTATGGATGAATTGGAAAAAGGAACCATAGTTTAGGAACACTTTTTAAACCTAATATTATACGATTGCTTTTAAAATTTGAGCAAATTGGAATTAGACGTAATCGTTTGTTGGGCGCCGATACTTAAGCTTCAAAATCATATAGACTATATGTTAAATACGGTATTCCTTAAGGCTCGATCACCCACGGTGTATTTAAGTTGGCAAACTTAGAGCGCGTCTGTTAGGATATTGGCTAGGATTTAAACATAAGGGGTGCCGCGAGACTCTAACTTGAGACCCCTTTTGTTTTTATTATTCATGTACCGGATGCACCGGAATCCATCGACCCTGAAACTGTTTGCAGATGACATCTAGATCCTTCCCAACATCTCATTGACAGATGATTGTGTGAGACTACAAAACAATGTAAGCTCTCTATCTTGCTGGTGCGTGCTGAACAAATTCAAACTAAATGTATTGAAATGCAGGGTTCTTAGCTGACAAAGTATGGGATTTGAGAATAATTTTTGATACACCTAACTTTTGTTGACCACATCAGTGCAGTAGCTCCGCAGCGTCAAGGACATTGTACTTTATAATCAGGCACATAAATCTATTTACAGATATCTTTGCCATAAAGATGTTAGTTTTTTCTTTGGTGCGATATAAACTCGAATATGCCACAATCATCTGGTACCCATATTATGATGTATCATGGCACAAAGGTAAACGTGGACGATCGCCGTATAGTTTACCTACAAATCGTCCAGGTTTACCTTTGTCCTATGGTACATAAAAAAATCTGTAGGGGCGTACATAGACTTTTCTTAATGTATTTATGGCATAAGGTGAACAATATTAACCCAAATTGAGTATTTCCCAATACAATCTGACTGAGTACTTTTTCTATGACTTCTTTGGAAGTTCGGTGCACCAATATATCTCTCATTCTTATACAAAATTCTTAATAATAAAATTGACTAACTGTTCTTTCTGGAAAGACTGCTTTTTTTGATGCCCAGGATCAAAGTGCTTGCCATTTCTTGGTTGCACACTATTACAATTGCTAGTTAATTTGTACACCCACACTTGTTTGTTTTATATTTAATATGGCCTTAACTTGGTCCCAATACTGCTGAGTGCTAAATAAATAAATAAATATAAAGAATGCTGATAAAAATGAGGTTACCTTGTCAACTTCTAATCTAATCTACCATATCCATCATTTCTCAAAATTCTTAAATTTTTTCAAACACAATACAGCGCTGTGAGTGAACATTCGCAATGTCATTGTAGAATATAAGTTCCTGTTATATGTATTCAATAACACCCACTAGCTTTCTCAACTTTCCTGTTTTCTCTTCGAGGGTTATTTATCTTTAATAACAAAGCCTTCTCGTTGACGTCAAAGTTAGAAACAGATCGTTGTTTATATTTGTAGTGTATTTGCGTCCTTCGGCACGTAACGCCAATGTTACGTGTTGTGAAAAGTTTCAGTATAAATCAAGCGATAAAATCATTTAACGTAGCCAGGCGTATTTTTGAGCGTATTGTACGTAGATTAAATTTATGAATCAAATAATATTTCCTTTTTTTTTATTTTACCTAAATTTCACAATTTACTTACTTTCCGATTTGCTAGATATGTAGAAAATTTAAAGATTAGCAATTAAATTTCCACAAAGTACGTAGTCGGATCTGGAAGCCGAATCAATTTTGTGGTAAACCTTTTCGGACTACAATTTTAGCTTGAACGCCGCTTGAAAAAATTTATTGGTGGTCAGATAGCGTCACTTAAAACGTTATTTATTGGTAAAGAGATTTATTTAGGCCTCCGAACTATCTTTATCATTTGACGACTGAATCGTTTGGATGTCCTTGTCTGTGAGCAGTACTTCGATTTAAATATTAGAATCTCTTCTTCTTTCTAAGGCTGTCCCGGTTTTTAAAAAGGGTTGCCGTACTAATAAAAATAACTATCGTCCAAATGCATTATTGTCAGTTTTTAGTAAAATAATAGAGAAGATCCTTAATAAAAGATTAATCAGCTTCTTAGATGTTTCAAATATAATTAGCAACTCATAATTTGGTTTCGTGCAGGGAAAAGGGACACACGATACGTTATACAATATAATAAATTGCGTTTATGAGAATCTGCACAAAGGAAACAAAGTATGCGGTCTTTCCTTCGACCTTACTAAAGCCTTTGATTCGTTAAACCATAATATACTTTAAAAAAATGGAAGCTTATAGTGTAAGGGGTGTATCATTAAAAATATATAAGTATTTCTTAGCCAAGTAACGTGTATTGATGGATGTCAATTCGAGGTAGCTCGTTTTTACGGCGGTGTACTCGGAGTTACTTTTTTCCAAACATAACGTTATCTAACGTTATCATAATATGCGGTGTTACGTTTCATTTTTCAACTAGGATATTTATTCAAAAGATTTGAATTATTTTTTTCCGTAGCGGCACTAATCGCGTCATCTGCTGGCCAATTCTCGAATTATATGTAAATTCTCGAAACACAGCGTTTGTTCTCGATAGGTTACTGCCCGTCCAACAGGGTAGTACTCTCTCTTTCTATCAAGTGATTCGGCAAGAATTTTTCAGAAGGTTCAAAATTCGATCACCTGTGAGCTGTTGCTGATCTCCGATCTTTTATGTGCCACGTTTGGGTGTTGAAGAAGCTTTGGATTGGAGTTTGGTATTTAGCACATCTGCTATAGTTAGGATTTTAAGTTTTCAACGCATTTTCTACGTTATATGTCTTTCTTCAAGGTTTTTTTTGTGGAAACACGCAACGGTTCCTCGTTATATATATACGTATCGCAGTCGAATTCTACAACGAAAGAGATTGATATTTTACGTGATTGTTGGCATACCCACTGTGCTACACGCATTTCTCCGGTGTCTACATACTTTTGTGAGGGAATTATTGGAAGCACTCTCTAGTTAGGAAGATATCCGCCTTTATTGAAATGCGAATAAATTGCAATACCGTTACACCATGGGCCTGAACGTAGCCCACATACAATTGCAGACCATCGGCAAGCTCTATCAAACATCTCTACGTTGGAAAATTGCTACGTTAGAATCCCGGTTATCTATTTACCCCCATCGAACCTAACGATAATTCAAGTAGGCGCATTTTAGGGAAGGAAAGTTGTACTTTTTCTCCTAAAAGTACAACTTTCCTCCCTGGGGAGGAAAAGTAATGACATTGACATGATGATCTTATAATATGTGACATTATTGATAAATGACATTAGTACATTCGAGCCAGTCTTGGGTCCATTTATGAGATAATTGCTAAAATATTAGGTATTAAATTGCAATTAAACTATTATTAAACACTTTTAAAACGACGCTAACTCGACAGCTCTCAAAAAATATTTGACAGATTAAGCCTACTATCTATCATGTCACTCACAGGTCTTTATTATTTTTAGACATTTAGTTAAAATTGGCAAAATAAATTTTAAAACATACCGATTATTTTTGTACTGTACTTACCTTAAATATTGTTTTAATTTCGCCCGGTTAATTAATTTTTTGAGTGCCTATATCGTGAAATTGTATTATACCTAGTTGTAATTTGTACGGGATTCGTTTATTTTACTATCAGCGACGCTATTTTCAAATTTTATATTCTGTAATAAACCATAATTTATTTGTCCACCTCCGTTAATTAAAATAATAAATTTCTCCCCATCTAAATAACTGGTTCAGTGGTTTTAATTTTTTGAAATTATGTTCCCTAATTTCAACAGCACATGGTTTTGGTTTAATATTTTTGCAATATTATAGAGCTGTACTTTTGTAACCTAGATTAATAAATAAGTTAGTAAGTAAGGTAAGTCTTTATTTCTACAATGATATTACAGCTTCAGCTAGAAAACAAAATACAAAGTAGAATAAGATCTGTTATAATGGAGAGAACTCACTGAATGCTGCCGAACTCGATCTCCCACCTCACCCCCCCTCAGGAGTGGGAGGCGGAACAACTTTGAAATCTTAAATGTGAACCCCGATTTTGTATTGCAGATTCGGATTCTACGTCATCAAGTATGTAGTTTTTGATTGAAACTTTTTTTTCGATTCGTAACAGATTGCGCTGTAATCGCAGAAAAAATACACAGAAAAGAAAAGCAAGCAAACATGATTTTGTGTTTTTTTTTTTTATTTTAACATAAACTAACATTCCATTAGTATCATCTGCAAAGTTTATGATTTTAATTTAATATCTCGACTGTCTTCTTCAAAAACAGATACAATGTTATGTAAATTATCTTCTCTGTCTTCAGCTACTCTGTTGCTACACAACAAAATAATAAGAATTATAAAAGAATTATACGACACTAACATAAATTATGTGATCAAAAACAACATGAAATCGGAAGGGTTCAAGACTGACATGGGACTAAAACAAGGAGGTGGACTAAGTCCAACGTTATTCAATATACATATGGATACCATCATAAAAACATGCGAACAAAAAGTCAATAAAGTGTTTGTGGGGCACAAGAATTTACAGAGAATTGAAATAGCTAACGGAATCTTTGCAGACGATGTAGTAATAATGGCCGATAGTGAAAGACAACTACAAGAAAATTTGAATATATGGAAAAAAAACATGGAAGAGGAGGGTATGACAATAAACACAGAAAAACTAAAATTGTGGTGATCGGAAACCATAACGCTGAAACTAAAATTAAAATAAATAATACTAAAATAGAGCAAGTTAAGGAATTTAAATATCTAGGAGTAACATTAGAAGAAACAGGAAAACAAGAAGCAGAAATAAATGAGAGAATTGACAAAACAATCAAGTTATACTACGCAATGAACCAAAAATTTATTAATAAAAAAGAAATTTCTAAGCAAACAAAAATAAAGATTTTTAACACAATATATCGTCAGTTTTAACTTATGGATGTGAGTCTGGGCCTTACAAACATTTTGGAATTTATGAAGAAGACAACTGAGTTGGTGGGGACATATACAACGAATGGACAGTAGAGACAAGTGAAGAAAGTGTACGAAGCAAGAATACAAGTTAAAAGAAAAAGAGGAAGACCGAAGCAGACCTGGAATGACGCAATTGGAATACTACGAGCTAGGGAAAAACATGGCAAGAAGCAACAATCCTAGCAAAGATAGGAAGAATTGAAGCAATTTGTGTTCGAAAAATAAATGTAGACCGACACCTTAATGGTATAAGGGTAATATGATTATATATATTATATATATTATATATAATATATATATATATATTATATATATATATATCTCAGTCGAATTTCAACGAAGAGGATTGATCTTTCACGTGTTTGTTGACATACCCACGTGCTACACGCATTTCTCCCGTGTCTACATACTTTTCGTGAGGGAATTAATTGGAGACCACTCTCTTAGTTAGGGAGATATCCGCCTTTATTGAAATTGCGGAATAAATTGCTAACACCCGTTATACCTTGGGCCTGGACGTAGCCCACATATAGTTGCAGATTATCGGCAAGCTCTATTCAAACATCTCTACGTTGGAAAATTGCTACGTTAGAATCCTGATTATCGCTTTACCCCCATCGAACTAAACGAAATTCAAGTAGGCGTATTTTCGCCTTTCTTTTTATTTAAAAAATTCTTAATTATTACATTTAATTTTAATATTTATCAAATTAATAGTTCTTGTTCAGGTTCTTATCATTTTGCGTTTTGGGACCGATTTTCGAAAGAAAAAGCGTGACAGCAGATGACATGACATGCATTGTATCCAATATCTTCGAATGTGGAAACAGTCGAAGCATGCTCCGCTGCTGTGAATAGAGTAATGTCTTGGTGCTAGAATAACTCCTTCCATTAAATATTAGCAGGACACAGTTTCTTCAACTTCACCAATAGAAAAAAAGGACTTTAGGCTTATGATTCCCATATAATGGAATAAGTCTCTGAATCTGACTCGATCAGATTCTTTGGGTAACTGTAGACAATGCTCTAACATGTGAGGAATATCTTGTGTAGAAATTGTTTACTTTTCCATTATATGTTAAGTAGGTTGAAGAACATTATTGCTCTTAGGGGCGAAAATTCTTTTTTTCCCAGCAAGGAGGAAAGTGTCACTTTCTTCCTCATTTAGGGAAGGAAAGTTGTACTTTTTCCGTTCTAAAGTACACACTTTCCTCCCTAGGGAGGGAAAGTAAGTGACATTGACATGATGAAGCTGTACATCTTATAATATGTGACATTATTGGTAGATGACATTAGTACATTCGACCCAGTCTGAGTCAATTTATGAGATAATTATAAATTATTAGGTATAAATTTCATTAAACTATTATAAACACTTTAAAACGACGCTAACTTGATAGTTCTCAAAAAATATTTGACAAGATTAAGCCTACTGTCTTCATGTCATTACAGGTATGTTTTATATTTTTAACATTTAGTTAAAATTGACTGGCTGGGAAAATAGTATTCAAATCACGTGCGGAAAAGTGCCATTGCAGGCCTTGGGCAATTACAAACCTCGCTTTCGGCTCGGTTTATAACATTTGCCCGCGGCCTGCAATAGAGCACTTTCCTCCCTTGGTCAGAAATATACTATTATTACGCATTGAACATTGAATCAGGGTTGCGATACGGAATTATTTTTTGGGGTGGTTTCACGAGTTTTCGTCGTGTATTTCAATTACAAAGGCGTATAATAAGATCTATGTGCTAGCAATTTATACATATATACGAGCTAATTTCTTTCTTAAAAAATAACGAATCAGGCTTTCCCCACAATTCTTGTTCAATGTTTTTAATGTGGTGTCCACAAGACACAGAGCCGATTTTCGAATACCGCCCCACTCTAGTAGACAGTATGAACGAGATCCTGACTATGCAGCTGTAAAAGCGTTTAATGCTCTCCCTGCCAAAATAAAAAAAAACCACTAATCGTAAATTGTACAGGTTAAAGTTAAAAGATTATCTACCAGACAATTTTTTTTATAGTTTTAGCGATTTAATTCGGGAGAGGAGGAGCGCTTACTGTTGGGGTATTTCGTTGTTGACAGTGACTTGTCTTTTTGTTAATGTTTGTAATTAGTTTAGCCATTATTGTAATGTTATATGCATTTTCACCTTTTCATATGTAATTTATTTCGATACTATGTACTTTTATAACAAATTGCTTGTGTTCAGATCTGAATCTACAAGCAGATAAATTATATCTATTCTCTTCTAATTCCTTATTGGAAGAGAAAGAGGCAGCATGTTTTCAGGCATGAATTATCGTTTATTTAATCTGTGTTGAAGATAATAGGTTTCACTGCAGGCTATTTAGATTAAAATGATGTAATGTAAAAAATGTAAATGTAATGGCTATACTTTTTAACCAAACAAAAATAAAAAAACATACCGATCATTTTGTGCTGTACTTACCTTAATATTGTTTGATTTCGCCCGGGTTAATTATTTTTTGAGTGCCTATATCGTGACAATTGTATTATACCTAGTTGTAATTTGAACGGGATTCGTTTATTTTACTATAGCAACGCTATTTTCAAATTTTTATGTTCTGTAATAAACCTAAATTTCATTCGTCCGCTTCGTTATAAAATAATAAATTTCCCCCCATGTGAATAACTGTTTTAATTTTTGAAATTATGTTCCGTAATTCCAACAGCACGTGGTTTTGGTTTATATTTTTGCAATATTATGCAGGCTGTACTTTTGTACCTGATTAATAAATAAGTTAAGTAAAGTAAGGTAAGTCTTTATTTCTACAATGATATTACAGCTTCAGCTAGTAAACATACAAAGTAGAAGGCTCGTGGAAATTACATTGAATTTTTATGGTTTAGAACTCTTGGAAATTTGATATTGAATTACTATTGTGAAACTTTATACAGTTGCTTTTTCATTTTTAGTTAATTTGTGGATAGGTGCAGCAAGAGAAAAAGTTTCCGCGTGGCTTGATAGTAAGATAATAACATCTAGCAGTATCTATTGCGCCACTCAAACAAATGCCTAAATTCCTTTTCATTTATTTATTCAATAAAGCCCTATATTTCATACTGGATGATGTTTTTTACCTTAACACGTGAATTATCTCTAAAAACTGCATCAAATCGAAAAAAAATCTTCAATAGGATTTGTATAATCTATGGGGCTCATCTGAATGGTGCCCCACTCGATCCCCCACTCTCATTTTGTATGAGTGAGCTGTGTGCTTCACGTTCACTCAATCTTACCAGACTATATTTAAAAAACTAAATTTTGCTGCCCTTAATCTGTATTTATATACTAGAAACTAGCTTGCTATGTTTATAAAAATAAAGACACCTTTACATTGAATGCAGAGTTACATGATTATAAGACTAGACAAAGATTACATGCATACTGCAGGTTGCACTCCAAAATCACCAGTTTAGAGGTGAAAAGTATGGGGTTTAAAGTATACAATCATCTACCTCGTTAAATTGTATTATGCAAAATTTTTCACCTTCGCAATGCTTTGCAGAATTTCTCCTCGGCATAGTTATATATATAATTAATATTTTTCATGAAATGATACCGTCTCTGGTATTTGCATCGTACACTCATAATAATACTAGAATTGTTTATTTATTTTCTTGTTCATTTTATGTTTTTTTATCTTTCTTTTTCTTTTGGTGTTATATATTATCTTTCTGTCTTTTTTTGGTTTTAAGATGATTGTTCTTTTTTTATTTAGTATTCTTGACTCGTTAACTTACACATGTGTGTTTTAACCAAAATAATATATTATATATTATTATTATTATAGATGTCCACAATTGGCACGCTGGATTTGTTTCACATAAGCGTGCAAAATAAGCACCAATCACACGAAAAAACTACACGAATTGGCCATCAATTCTCTATGGTACTACAGAAACAATAAATCCTTACTTTCACAAAAATTTAGTTAGTATCTCTTATGCGACGAATTTATTCATGCTAACGAAATGTAAATAATGTTCACTTTCACATGCGCGTTTGTATACCGAAACTTTTACACGTTACGCTACGAAATACATTTCGCAAATATTCGAAATCAACAACAGACAGCAGAACTTGACAGCAGATTATAGAGTTTGTCCAACAAAT
>RXPK01000260.1:597829-655431 GCA_004143645.1 Protaetia brevitarsis
GTTGTGCTTCGTCTACAAACCCAAAATTTATTTTTGACACACGTCACGTGACCACTAGTATGCGCGGGTAAATTTAAAAATATGCGGAATTTGCAAAAAGTGGTGTTAGATGACATGAAAATTTAAAAAAATCTTTGAAAAAGTTGGCTTAGAATTCGGCAACAATTTTTCCATATTGTGTCTTGATTACATATTTTCATTTTTTTCGCTTTAGCAGCGTCATTGCAGTACTATTTTCAACTTGGTTGATATTCAAAGCGTTTGTCATGTTTGCATAATTGAAATAGCGAGTTGCAGGGAACTGTATGAATAGTAATAATAAAATTCTTATAAACATTTTCTCTCTAACACTTAGCAAAATTAGCTTTTAATAAAAATATATATATATTTTTTTTTGTTTTCTGGTTACAAGTGGATAACCATAGTCAAATCTGATAAAACTCATATTTTATTAACCAAAAATAACATAATTTACTCATTATTTTGTTGTTTCGCTATTTTCAATCCTACTTTACTCGTATAAGAAACAGAACGATATGTCTAAAGTAGGCATTTTAGAGTTTTATTTCTTAGGTTATAATTACTATTAATTATGGTATAAATTTTTGCTTATTAAGTATTCTATATTACTAATAGTATGGTTATTTTTTCTATTGAGTTTTGTATTTCGAAAACTTCAATAAATTGCTAATGTAAATTTAATTTCCGCAATTTTCTCAGAACGTCAACGTTAAACATAAAATTTATCCAGTCCAATTTTATACTACTTAATGAGTTTGTTTTAAGTGCTCTTTAAGTTGATTCAGCAAAATCAGTGGCGGAAATTCAATTTGGTGTAATACGGATAGTTCGGTTGGTGTGAATAACATTGTCCTTAATAGCCAATTTTAAATTGCCGCGATTTTTAGTAACTGCTCAACTGTAAAGGCATTAAACAACTATCATGTTGTATTAAATAGTAGGTTAATTTATATTTCAACGTTGAAGGTTACTAAAGAATAATGGCGGGCAAATTTAAATTTGACTAGTGTGGGGTGAGGGTTAGATGTTTAGTGTTTAGTTTTGGACTACGATTCATTTAAAACGCCCAGAAAAAAAAAAATACTAATAATTTTCAATAAAGTAATGTTTGTTAAGTGTTTAGAGGAAAATCTTTGTGAAATTTTAATTTATTACTGCTGATATAGTCCCTTGCCAATAACAATTGTCACACTGAACATCGTACTTTTCGGTTTTCGCTAAAATTGACAAAACGTTTTTGAGTGATCACAAGTTTGAAATAGTTTGATAAGTGCTAGAGCGAAAAAAAATGGAAATAGTGTAATTCAATGAAACAATATTTGGAAAATTTTGTGCTTTTTATTCTTTTAAATATGTTTAAAAATTTTGGGCATATGCCTTAAATCGGAATTTCTAAGAGTACTTTTTTCAAAATCTATTTTTAGTATCATGCCACTCTAACTCACTTTTTGCAATTCCCTACATTAGTTTTTTAAATTTACCGCCATAATAGTGGTCACGTGACTTGTTGACAAAAATTTTGGGGTTTAGAGCATGCACAACCTTCCTCCAAAAAGTTTTAGTATATTTTAATATAAAAAAATCCTATATGTTGCAAAGTATTTAAATGCCGGTTCCACTGTATTCATACTTATGGTTTGCTGACTGGATTTTAGGTATCGACATTTTTTGTAAATTTCGTAACTATCAGATTAGTTTTTATAAAAATGACGTTCATGAGAATGAAATTGAATAAATATAAAAAAAAAGAGATACTGATTCTAGTAATGACTGATGAGCGATTTTGCACTCGATTATTTCAAATGAATTATCGCTATTCATTTTCTCCACAGAATTCGGGAAGCAAGATTCCAAAAATTATGGACACTCCATGCGTCTATATAATACTATGTTTATTAGTATAACTTGTATTTAAACTTTTCGCGGTAATAAGCCAAACTGTGGCGAAAAGGTATAAAGCCGATCTAGCAGTAAAAAATTAATTATTTAAGTTCGATTAATTGTGCCAAGTATTACATATGTATTATATAGGGAATCTTCGGAACTTTGTCTCGAAGATTCCGAATTTCGATACTAGATAGACTGAGAATGATCGATCGTTATTTGTTAAACGTTAAACACGTTACTAGTGGGTAGTCGCATGGCTAATTAGTGGGTACGATTACAAATCCTTCTTCCATGTTAACTTGAGTATATTTCTGGCTATTAATATATATTATTGTGATAATACAGTTGTTTGCCAGCACATCATTGTATCGTGATAAAATAGAATTGTGTAGTTTGAATTAACAGTGTATATTTCAGTTTACAACAAGCCATAAAAACGAGGATACACAACAATCGTTCCTATCTGTAACACATTATGTATATAAGAGGATTGGGGATGTTTGATGGGAGGAGGCCAGTAGGGTGACTTATGAAAAGAGTTTTGGAAGCAGAAGCAGTCAAAGTAAATATGCGGACACAGACGAAGAAAAGCTACATATTGGATTTTGCGAAAGAGGTTTTGCATGAAACTGGCCTGAAGGCACACATACGGATACATAGAAAGAAAAGCACTAAATGTGTGAATTTGGCAAAGCGGTTTTGCAAAGAAGATAACTGAAGGTACACTTACGGACACACACGAAGCAAAGCCACTCTTAATTTTTGCGAAAAGGGTTTTGCACAGAAGCTACCTGAAGATACACATACGGACACACACGAAGAAAAGCCTACATAGATAATTTCGCGAAAGGGTTTGAGAGAAGGTACCCTGAACGACACATACGGCCACACGAAAGAAAGCGCTATAGTAAATTTTGCGAAAGGGGTGTTGCAGAAAATGGTGAAGAAGATAACAGCGGAACACACGAAAGAAAGCCCTAATATGCAATTTGCGAAAGGGTTATGCGAGAAGGTAGCCTGAAGGTACACATCGGCACATAGAAAGAAAAGCCCTACATTGTAAATTTTGCAAAAGGGTTTTGCAAATAATTAACCTGAAGGTACATGCGAACACAGAAAAAAAGCCCTACATATTCAATTTGCGAAGGGTTTTTGCCAGGGAAGGTAGCTTGAGGTACACATACGACACACCGAAGAAAAGCCTACATATGTCAATTCTTGACAAAGGGATTTTGCAAAGAAAGGTACCGAAGGTAACCATGGGAACACACGAAAGAAAGCATACTATGTAAATTTTGCGAAAGGGTTTGCAAGAGATGGTACCTGAAGTACACATGCGGCCCACAAGAAAGACAGCTATTGTAAAATTTGCGAAAAGGGTTTTGCAGATAAGGTAATGAAGGTACACATGGCACACACGAAAGAAAAGCCTACATAGTAAATTTTGCGAAGGAGTTTTGGCGATTGCAACCCTAAACCATTTGCGTACACATGCTGCAGGAAATAAGGATTTGTAAATATGCTAACGCACTAAATCATACACACCGAGGAATATTGTTGCATGTTGGTGTTATGAAATAAAAACCAGGCCTTGTAAATTTTTTCGTTTCGGTTTATTAACACAAATATATATTTTTGAGTTTTGCATTCTTAGAAATTAATTTGTTGCAGTACTAAAAGCTGTTAGTGGAAACTATAAATATAAAATGTTGTGATTATTGTCAATTTTTTAATTTGGGTTTCTCACAATGAGAGTAAAACTGTTTAGATTTCCTTTATTTTTTTTGTTTTCTCCTTCCATTTTAGGAAGAGGTCAAAATGATTTTGCTAACTATCTAATAACTCAAAGTATATGTAAATATATGTTTGTCCTGTAACACATGTCAGTTGCTTTATCCACATTTTAGGCTCTGTCAAAGATACATAAATGAATTCGAACTAAAGCTTGATTATTTATACAATGCAGCGTGTGATGTAGATCTTGCTCCGGGACACGCTAAACCTTCTTAGTGTGTCGGGTATGCAATACCCCAGTATGGTGACAATACTGGGGTATGGTACCCACCACACTAACGCAAGTAAGTTTTGCTTCCTTTTCAGCGATTTGCTTTAATTAATAACCTAAAATTCAAGACGCAACTTATTACCAGGTTAAGAGGTACTGTTTTTTGTGTGATAGTTAACATTATTCATTCCTACATTAATCATAGCTGCGGAATGGGGATTATTGTTTCTCATGATTTGTTGTGCGTAGTTTTATGATATTTTCTCATTTGTTAAGCAACCAGCGTTTTTATTAGGTATTTTTCGTTATTTTTGTTATTGTAGTGAATGGTATTATTAATAGCTTTTTGCTGGAAATGAAGCCTTTACAGTTTATTCAATAATATTTTGGTTTCAGTTGAATAATTACGTGACATACGTACACCCACGACGTGCAAGTACTTGACGAAGCAATTACTTTAGTTAGTGTATTAATTTAGCATACGAGAAAGTTTACAGAATAACAATTAAACATGTTATTGATCGTCAATTGTAAGTGTATTTTCTTTAACACTATTTTCACGTTAAGAATATTGAGACCCATGCAGTGAATCAAATAAGAAACGTATAAAATGGGAAACTGGACTTAATCTTTGGGCATGGGGTGTTATCTTTGTTCTGTTACGGTATTTTTATCATTTCTATTCAAACGTAGAATTCGGGAAAGTAATTTTAGGCGTCTGTATCTACCCAACCTATTTCGCGTTAAGCGCAAAATCCTTCCCAGGTACCAGCTGTCGTCATATGACGTTGAATATTACGTCATATTGGTCAAAATGATATAAGTACTCATAAGGGGGACGATATTAAACGTGACTTTAACACACGTAACCATAACGTAAATTTGTCGGTCCACGTCAAACACCATTCACCTTGTTTAGTATTGCATGTATATTAAATAATAAACTATTTAGACGGCATATATTTTCTATGCAATTCAACAATGAATTGTGAAGTTGATTCTAAATGGCATAATTTATATGTTTGAGTTGACTGACTGTCTTAGGTCGATTTTTTTGTAAAATCGTAACTATTAGATTATTTTATAAAAGTGACTTTCAGATGAGATAAAATTAAGTAAATATAAAAAAGATACTGATTCTAGTAATGTACTTATAGCGATTCCTTGACTCGATTATTTCAAATTAATACGTTCATTATTTTCTACCCAGAATTAGAGAGCAAAGATTCCAAATTAATGGAATCCATGATTATATAATACCTATGTTATATAGTATAAATTGGTATTTAAACTTTCGCGGGGTAATGCCAAACATGTGGCGAAAGTATAAAGCCGATTAGCAGTAAAAAAATTAAATTATTTACAGTTCTATATTGCTGTCAGATTAATATGTAATTATAAGAGGCATTTTTCGGATCTTTGTTCGAGTTCGAATTAGAAATATAGACAAGCTGATGAATGATGATCGTTCATTTGGTATAAACGTTAAACACGTTACTATGTGTATGTCGATTGTAATAGTGGGTACGATTATACAACTTATTAAATTGGGTATGTTTCTGGCTTTAATATATATATTGTGATAAGCACGTTGTTTTCAGCATTCTTGTATACTTGAATCAAAATATAGTATTTTGTGTGTTTGGATTAACAGTGTCATATTTTCAGGTTGTACAACAATACGCATCAAAAACGAGGATATAAGAAAGTGGTTCCTATAGTGTAACACATTATGTGTTACGAAGAGGTTGGGATCGTCATGATGGGAAACGAGGAGGCCAGCACTGCGTGCACTGTTTGATGAAAAGAAGTTTTGGAAGCAGAACGTGCAGTGTCAAGACGTAATAGCGGACACAGAATAAGAAAAAGCTCTACATATGTGAATGTTGTGCCAAAGGGGTTTTGCCAAAGAAAGTTAACCTCTTGAAGATGACACTTGCGGCACATGGCGTGGTGCGGCACGTAAACAAAAGCCTTAAATATTGAATTTGTGGCGACAGGGTTTTGCAAGAGAGTTAACGCTGAAACATACACCTTAGCGAGACCGCACAGCGAAAGAAGAAGCCGTACATATGGTGAATGTTTGCGGAAAGAGTGTTTGCAGCGAGAAGTAACTCTTTGGTAGTGACATTTTAACCGGACACCACTAAGAAAAGCCCTACTGATGTAATTTTGCGAGTAAAGGTTTTGCAACAGTGCAAGTTATTCGGTGATTGCGCTTATTTGTTTGACTGGTAGTGTGGGGGGGGTGCCTGACGTAGTGCCCTGGGAAGGGCAACTTACGGACACACTACGAAAAAAAAGCCCTACAATATGTCAAGTTGGGCGAAAGGGGTTTGCACGGGAAATGTAGCCTGGAAGGTACAGACCATACGTGAACAACGAAACGAAAGCCCTACATATGTAAATTTTGCGATAAAGGGTTTGGCAGCAGCAAGTTTAACCTGAAGGTACACTTACGGACACACACGAAAGGAAAGCCCTACATAATGTCAATTATTGCGAAAGGGGTTTTGCAGAGGAAGGTAGCCTGAAGGTCACAATACGAAACACACGAAAGAAAGCCCTACATATGTAAATTTTGCGTAAGGGTTTTGCACAGCAAGTTACCTGAAAGCGAAACATACGGACACACCACGAAAGAAAAGCCCTACATAGTAAATTTGCGAAAAGGTTTGCAGATAATGGTACCTGAAGGTCATGCGGACCACACGAACGAAAGCCTACATATGTAAATTTTGCGATAAGGGTTTGGCACGCAAGTTAACCTGAAGGTACACTTACGACCACACCAAAGGAAGAAAGCCTACATATTCATTTTGCGAAGGGGTTTTCAGGGAGGTAGCTGAAGTACATACGAACACACAGAAAAAAGCCCTACATATGTAATTTTGCGAAAGGATTTTGCAGAAATGGTACTAAAGGTACACATGCGGACCACCGAACGAAAAGCCTACATATGTAAATTTTGGCGAAAGAGAGTTTGCAGGGAATAGTAGCTGAAGCGACACATACGGACCACGAAAGAAAAGCCTACATATGTAAATTATGCGAAAAGGGGTTGCACAAAATGGTCACCTGAAGGCACACATTACGCACAGCACACGAAAGAAAGCCCTACATTATGTAAATTTTGCGGTAAGGGTTTTGCCAACAGCAAGTTAACCTGAAGGCACACTTACGGACACACACGAAAGAAAGCCCTACATATGATCAATTTTGCGAAAGGAGTTTTTGCCGGCGATTGCAAACCCTAAAGAATCATTTGCGTACACCATGCTGCAGGAAAATAAGGAGATTCGTACAAACGCTACACGCTATAAAATCATACACAACCGACGAGATTATTGTTGCACGTTGTTGGTTATGAAATAAAAATGGTTGGAATGAGAGTAAAACGTTTTAGATTCTCTTTTATGTTTTTTTTTTTTCTGCAACGATCGTTTCGTTGCTATGGTAGCAACTTTTTCAAGCAGCACATTAATCTAGTATGTTAGAGTAATTGGTTTTTGATTTTTTACCTGCATAGTAAGTTTATATTATGTTTTCTCCCTTCCATTTAGGAAGAAGTCAAATGATTTTGTAACTATCTATTATAAATGAAAGTACATGACAAATATATGTTTATCTGTAAACACATGTCAGTTCGTTTTATTAACACATTTTAGCGCTCTCTCGAGATACATAAATGAATTCGAACTAAAGCCTTGATTATTTATTATGCTTAGTTTTGCTTCCTTTTTCAGCGGTTGCTTTGATTAAAAAAAATTCAACAATTGAATTATGAAGTTGTTCTAACATGCGCTATATTTATATGTTGAGTTGACTGACTGATCTTAGGTTCGACATTTTTTGTAAAATTCGTAACTATTAGATTAGTTTTATGAAAGTGACGTTCAGATGAGAATAGAATTTTAAAATAAATGTATAAAAAAAAGGCTACTATGATTTTAAGTTCGGCTGCGCGTAGAAAAGTTTGCACCGGTTTTATCGATGGTGATAGTAGTCTTTTCCGTGTGACGCTTGCGCCGTTATCAGCTGTCCTTCGCGGCGTCGGCGTAGACCGGTGCATTAGACGCATGGTGGCAGGCTGGCCTGAAATACCTGTTTGCATCGTGCATGGTAGATAAATTGAAAAATAGTGCGGCTAGTGTGTAGATAAGGTAGATTGGTTTTGTTAATTGTAATATTTGAAACTGCATGATTAGTTTTGTTCTGTTATGGTGTCTTTGGAAGTGCCGTTTAGGGCAGGGATAGTAATGCGAAAAAGTTACGCAAAAACTATTTTTGAGTAAAAGGTAATCATTGAAAAAACTATATAATTCAAAACTTTACCTATTATAAGATGGCACTATCAAAATTTAGCTATTTGGTTTTCTGTTAATGTATTGTAATTTTGATTGTTTGTTATTCAACTAAAATGTTAAACCTAACCTCACTTTATGTTAAATTTTAAATTTGACTTTTGTTATTGTTACCCGATATTTACATCATCGAGTAAAATTATCATGAACCTAATAATTATGGACTCCAAATCTATAAGGTTAATTTATTCTTTAAAAAATTAAACTGCATGCTAGTATCGTTTCCATTAATTTTTCATTCATATTTATGTAGTGTTATAGTTCATAATAAAATCTTTATTGTATTGAGCTTCTTTTTTGTTTTATTTGTTGTCCCATAAAAATATCCCTCAAAAATTACCTTTCTTTAACTTAAATATATCACGCCACTTAGACGTGAAACGCTTGTTGCAGCACAGAGGCAAATTGAAAAAGATGCCTGAGCATCGAAACGTTTTTGTAAATGAAAAATAAGATAGTAAATAAATGCCGCTACCCAAGAAGTTTTCTTTTTTAAATAAAAAAGATTATATATAAATCAAACACGATAAAGAAAAACAAACCATTATCTCATTATTATTATTATTATTATTATTATTAGTATATTATATGTATGCTAATTAGTTATTATATGTATGCTCATGTTATATATACACGCGTGCTGTGTGCATGTGTAGGTTGCATTGCTAATTTGTTAGTACGAGGGACGCGGCCCTTATTATATTACTGTGTATTGTTTTGATAACATATTTATGTAAGATGTTTCCCAGTAACATTGCTTGTTTACTCGACCTCCAAATATAGAAATTCTGTAGTTGTACTTGGATTAACAGAGCCATATTTTCAGGTTAACACAGCACACGCCAAAAGCGCTGATATAGAAAATGGTCCCTATGTGTAACACCAATTAAGATAAAGCAAAGCGTTGGGAACGTCATGAGAGAAAATGTAACAGAATAGTGCAGCGTGCATTTACGAAGGGATGAAAACAATTGTGAGAATCTGACAGATCGCAGCGAGGAAATAAATGTTTTCACAAAAAAAAGAATGTGACAAATATTTAGTCGATAAGAATAGTCCCACTCACAGATTGCGATACACGAACAATTGAAATATGGGTGCGACAAATGGAGCGTGCTTATGTTAGGCTCTGGGATCTGAAACACATCAAGAAGTTGAGCGTCACCGGAATGAAACGGTTTCGTGTGCGGATATATGCGAAAAATCTTTCTCTTCACTTCAATACCTGCATGTGCAATGAAACCTACATACCGAGAGATTTGTGCTGTATGTCGAGAAAGCTTTCGGATAAACAAGCTTTAAAGTGTAAAATACGAACGCTGATGAGAAAAAGTGTTACGTATGTAAATTTGTGCGAAAACAATTTTCCCGTGAAAGCTAACCTTGGTGGAACATTTACGGACGCACACGAAAGAAAAGCCCTACATATATGTAATTTTGCGAAAGGGTTTTGCCACAGAAAGCTGACCGAAGGTACACTTACGGCACAACACGAAAGAAAACCCTACAAATGTGAATTTTGCGAAAGGGTTTTGCAGAAACCTACCTTGATAGTACATTACGGAACACACACAAAGAAAAGCCCTACATATGGTAAATTTGCGAAAGAGGTTTTGCACAGAAAGCTAACCTGAAGGTACACTTACGGACACACACGAAAGAAAAGCCCTACATATGTAAATTTTGCGCGAAAGGGATTGCAAACAAAAACTACCCTGACGGAACACTTACACACTAATACACGAAAGCCTACATAATGTAATTTTCCGAAAAGGATTGCATGTGAAACTAACCTATGACACACTTAGAGGATACACACGGAAAGAAAGCCTACATATGTGACATTTGCGAAAGGAGTTTGGGGCGATTGGAACCCTAAAGAAGCATTCTGCGTACAACATGCTGGTGAAATGCCAAAGGGAGATTCGGACTTATGGCGCCACGAAACATTTTCGTACCTTATAAAATACTGCCTATCACACCGTGGCATTAACTTAAATAGTGCCATTATGTTCGAAGCCTGATGCAGGAAAAAATGGAATTCGTAAACATCTGTATACTTATCTTTTTTATATATATATTTTTGAAGATTTTTGAGCTCTGCATCTCCTGGAAATTAATTTGTTGCATACTGAAATTGGTTAGATAGATACTATAATATACATCAACAATAATTAATTAAATAGGTTGTAGTAATTAATGTAGGCTATGGTAATTAATATGAAAATAATACATGGGAAATGTTAATATTTCCTGATAGATTTTTTTTGAAGTAAAAAGTCGGCCTTCCCGTACCAGTCAGTGGTTGCCAGGTAAAAACGAAAAAACAATTGTAAGGAATTGATCATTTCCATAAGGTTACTTGTGCACTCAAAAATTAATTAAGCTGGTTTATTTGGAGTCAAAGATTGAAAGGACGTATAATTATCAATCAAATACGTATGCTTTAATTAACACATTAGCTGTCATTATCATATTTTAATGTTTATTTGCTATATCAAATTAATCTGACACTGAAAATATACTAAAAAAGGAAAAAAAAATACTATTTATTAAACTAAACATTACAGAATCGAAAAGCGAGAAAAATAAGTGCAATAATAGCCCTAAGTCCAGGCTAAGTTCGAGGCAATGCGCGTGTCTGAAATAACCGAAACGAAATGAATGGATATTCTGCAAATTATTAAAAGTTAAGGGAATATTCCATTATCGTAAAATTAAGTGAAGTCTTGAAAAGTGATATAGTTTCGAAATTTGGATACTATTGGATGTGCCATTTATTCTTACACTAGTTTATGACAGGTGGTTGATTGCCTAAAACCATAATGGATAGATCTCTCATATTGATTTTACTCTTTGTTATTCAATTTCTTCTATTTGTAAGTAATACTATAGATTTTAACCTTGTTTTCCATTTTAATGTGTAATCAATTTGTACGTCCATCAAGATAAAATAATCAATATCGAACAAAAGCTTTTATTCATAGCAAGCAGCAAGTATGATTGTCTCTGAGACAAGCTATCTTTTGCTTCTTTTTCAGCAGCAGTACGTGAAGGTAGTCAAATTAAGAAGCTGAAAGTATAGAATGGACGGAGTTTTTTGCTCTTTTTTGCTTCTTATCATCACACAAATATGTATAAGATATATTCAGAAATTCTGCATTGTTTTGTTATTGAAGTTATCATACGTTATTCCTTGGTCGTAATTAGTGACCAAAATATAATGTCAAAACTACATCAATCTACTAATTAAGTAAGAGTGTGTGCTGTTCGGGAGTAATTTTTGGGAGTACTCGATTAAGCGCAAAATCCTTCCCAGTAGAAACTGTCGTCATTATGACGTTGATTTTACGTCATATTGGTAAAATGATGGCGAGTAACCAATAAGGGACGATCATAATAACGTGATTTAACACACGTAACGTATATTAAAAAATAAAATTATTAGTATACTCATACATTTTTTTATGGCAATTCAACAATTGAATTATGAAGTTGCTTCTAACATGCCGCTATATTTATATGTTTGAGTTGAACGGACTGATCTTAGGTTCGACATTTTTTTGTAAAATTTCGTAACTATTAGATTAAGTTTTTTTATTAAAAGTGACGTTCAGATGAGAATAGAATTTAGAAATAAATAATGAAAAAGGATACTGATTCCAGTAATGTACTTAATAGCGATTCTTGCACCCACGATTATTTCAAAATTCAATTATCGCTCATTCAATTTCTTACCCAGAATTCGGAGAGCAAAAGATTCCAAAAATTAATGGACACTCATGCGTCTATATAATACTTATGTATATAGTAGTATAACATTGTATTTAAACTTTTCGCGGGGTAAATAAGCCCAAACATGTGGCGAAAAAGTATAAAGCGATCTAGCAGTAAAAAAATTAGAATTATTTACAGTTCTATTAATTGCGCGCTCAAGTATTACAATATGTGTATTATATAGACACACTTTTCGGAAATCTTTGTTCTCGAAGATTCCGAATTTAGGAATACTAAGATAAGCTGATGAATGATCGATCGTTCATCTTGGTATAAAAACGGTTAACACGTTACTAGTGTGTATGTCGCATTGCTAATTAGTGGGTACGATTCATACAGTTTCTTGTTACAATTTGAGTATGTTCCTGGCTATTAAATATATATATTGTAATAAATGCCAGTTGTTTTCCAGCACCATTCCTTGTATACTTGAACTCAAAAAATTAGAATTTGTGTAGTTTCGGAATTAACAAGTGTCATATTTTCAGGCTTTACAACAAATACGTATCAAAAAACGAGGATATAGAAAGTGGTTCCTAATCTGTAAACACCATTATGTATAAGAAAGAGGTTTGGGATCGTCTTGATGGGAAAACGAAGGAGACCAAGTAACGCGTGCACTTATGAAAAGAGTTTGAAAGCAGAAGCCAGTCAACGTAAATAGCGACAGCAGACAACAGAAAAGCCCTACAAATATGTGAATTTTGCGAAAGAGGTTTTATGGCAAAAACACATGGTTCCCTAAAGGCAACACATACGGATACATACGAAAGAAAAGCCTACAATGTGTGAATTTTGCCAAAGGAGTTTTACTGCAAAGAAACGATAACCTGAAGGTAACTTACGGAACGACACACGAAGAAAGGCCTTACATTTGTAATTTTTGCGAAAGAGGTTTTGCAGGGAAAAGTCCCTTGATAGCACATTTACGGACACACACGAAAGAAAAGCCCTACATATGTAAATTTTGCAAAAAGGGTTTTGCACAGAAAGTTCACCTGAAGGTACACTTACAGACACACACGAAAGAAAAGCCCTACATATGTCAATTTTGCGAAAGGGGTTTTGCAGGGAAAGGTAGCCTGAAGGTACACATACGGACACACACGAACGAAAAGCCCTACATATGTAAATTTTGCGAAAGGGGTTTTGCACAGCAAGTTAACCTGAAGGCACACTTACAGACACACACGAAGAAAAGCCCTACATAATCGTCAATTTTGCGAAAGGGGATTTCTGCAAGGAAAGGTAGCCTGAAGGTAAACATACGGACACACACGAAACGAAAAGCCCTACATATGTAAATTTGCGAAAGGGTTTTGCAGGGAAATGGTAGCCTGCAGGACACAATACGGACACACACGAAAGAAAAAGCCTACATAATGTAAATTTTGCGAAGGGGTCTTTGCAGAGAAAGGTAGCCCTGACAGTACACAATACGGACACACACGAAAGAAAAAGCCCTACATATGTAAAATTTTGCGAAAGGGGTTTTGGCAGAAAATGGTCACATGAGGATAAGCAACATGGGACACACACGAAACGAAAGCCCTAACATAGTCAATTTTGCGAAAGGGTTTTGCAAAGAAAGGTAGCCTGAAGGTACACATACGGGCACACACGGAAGAAAAGCCCGCTACAAATATGTAAATTCTTGCCGAAAAGGGTTTTGGCCACAGAAAGTTCACCTGGAGGTACACTTACGGACACACACCGAAAGAAAAGCCCACATATTCTCAATTGTTGCCGAAAAGGGATTGTTGCACAGAAAGTTCACCTGAAGGTACACATACGGACACACACGAACGAAAAGCCCTACATATGTAAATTTTGGCGAAGGGGTTTTTGCACGGAATGGTAGCCTGAAGCGACACATACGGAACACACGAAAGAAAAGCCCTACAAATGTAAATTTTTGCGAAAGGGTATTTGCAGAAAATGGTCATACTGAAGATAACACATGCGGACACACACGAAACGAAAAACCCTACATATGTCAATTTTTGCGAAAGGGGTGTTGGAGAGAAAGGTAGCCTGAAGAGTTACACATACGGACACACACGAAAGAAAAGCCCTACATATGTAAATTTTGCGAAAGGAGTTTTTGCGGCGATTGCAAACCCTAAAGAATCATTTGCGTACACATGCTGCAAGAAAATAAGGAATCGTAAATATGCGTACACGCACATAAATCATACACACCGACCGAGATTATTGTTGCTGTTGGTTGTTATGAAATAAAAATCCGGGCCTTTGTATAACTTTTTTTTCGTTTCGGTTTATTTAAAGACAAACAATGATATTATTTTTTTGAGTTTCTGCATTCCCTTAGAAATTAATTTGTTTGCAGTACTGAAACTGTTTGAGATGGACAACTATCATATAAATATTGTTTGTGATTTTGTACATTTTTTTAAGTTTGTTTAAGGTTAGAATAGAGTAAAACTGTTTAAGGTTCTCCTTACGTTTATTTTTTTTGCAATGATCGTTTCGTGCTATGTAGCAACTTTTAAGCATATAATCTAGTATGTTGAGTAATTAGTATTTTGTTTACACTGTATAGTAAGTTTTTTTTGTTTTCTCCCTTCCATTAGGAAGAAGTCAAAATTATTTTGTTAAACTCATTATATAACTCAAAAGTACAATGTATATAATGTTTATCTGTAGCCACTGTCAGTTCGTTTATACCATTTTACGCTTTCAAATACAATAAATAATCTCGAACTAAAGCTTGATTATTTAATACAATGCAGCAGTGTGATGTGATCTCTGCTCCGGGACACGCTAACCCTCGTTAGTGTGTGCGGTATGCCAAACCCAAGTATGTTTGCCTACATACTGGGTATGGCATACCCCACACATACGCCAGGTTAAGTTTTTGCTTCCTGTTTCAGCGGTTCTTTATTAAATAAACCGAAAATCCAGCGACGCAATTATAACATTAAAGAGGTCACTGTTTTTTGTGTGCATAATTTACATTATTCATTCCTACAATTCAAATCAGCTGACGGAAGCATTTCTTTCTCAATGATTTTTGTGCGCAGTTTTATGATATTTTCTCATTTGTTCAAGCAACCAAGCAGTTTTTATTAGGTTATTTCGTTATTTCTTGTTTATTGTAGATGAGTGAGTAGTATTAAAGCTTCTTTTGCTGGAAATGAAACTTTTACAGTTTATTCAAAATATATTGGTTTCAGTGCAATATAGTGACATACGTACACCCACGACGTGGCAAGTACTTGACGAAGCATTTACTTTAGTTAGTGTATTTAATTTAGCATACGAGAAGAGTTTACAGAAACTGAACAGTTAAACATTTTAATTGATCCAATTGTCAATTGTAAGTGTAATTTTCTTAACCACCACATTTACACGATTCAAAGAATATTTTAGACCACCATTACAGGTAATGTAAATAACGAACGGTAATAAAACTGGGAAACATGGACTCAATAACTTTGAGGAGGTATGGAGGTGTTAATCTTTGTTCTGTTACGGTATTTTTTATCATTTTATTTCAACGGTACAGTGGATCTTGTGAAGTAATTTTTAAGAGTACTGTATCTACCAAACCTATTTCCTCGTTAAGCGCAAAATCCTTCCCAGGTAGCAAGCTGTCGTCATTATGACGTTGATTTTACATCATATTGGTCAAAATGATGGCAAGTAACCAATAACGGACGATCATATAACGTGATTTAACACACGTAACCATAACGTGAAATTTGTCGGTCTTTATGACGTTACAAACACGCCAATTCACCTTGTTTTAAGTAATTTGCCAAGTATATTAAATAAATAAAACTATTTTAGTTACAATACATATTTTCTAATGCCAATTCAACAATTGAATTGGTGGAAGTTGCTTCTAACATCCGCTATTTTATATGTTTTGAGTGAACTGACTGATCATTAGTTCGACGTTTTTTTTGTAAAATTCGTAACTATTAGATTAGTTTTTATTAAAAGTGACGTTTAGATGCGAATAAAATTTAAATAAAAATAAAAAAAGATACTGATTCTAGTAATGTACTTAATGAGCGATTCTTGCACTCGATTATTTCAAATTAATTATCCGCTCCATGTCATTTGTCTATACCCAGAATTCGGAGACAGCAAAGATTCCAAAAATAATGGACACTCCTGCATCTATATAATACCTATGTTATATAGTATAAACATTGTATTAAACTTTTCGCGGGGTAATAAGCCAGCATGTGGCGAAAAAAGTATAAGCCGATCTAGAGTAAAAAATTAAAATTATTTACAGTTCTATTAATTGCTCGCTCAAGTATCACTACATATGTGATATATAGAGGCATTTCTTCGGAATCTTTGTTCTCGAAGAATTCCGAATTTAGGAATACTGGACAAGCTGAATGAATAATCGATCGTTCATTTGGCTATAAACGTTAAACACGTTACAGTGTGTATGTCGCCATTGCTAATTAGTGGGTACGATTATACAATCCTTGTTACATTTGCGGTATGTTTCCTGGCTATTAATGATATGTTATTGTGATAAATGCACAGTTGTTTTCCAGCACCACATTCCTTGTATAACTTGACTCAAAATATAGAATTTGTGTAAGTTCTCGACTTAACAGTGTCATATTTTCAGGTTAAAACAACATACGCCATCAAAAACGAGATATAGAAAGCTGTTCCTATTCGTACACCAATTATGTATTAAGAAAGAGGTTTGGGACTCATCCTTGATGGGAAACGAAGGAGGCCAGTACAACGCGCTGCACTTATGCAAAAAGTTTTGGAAGCAGAAAGTCAGTCAAAACGTAAATATGCGGACACAGACGAAAAGAAAAGCACCTACATATTGAATTTTGCGAAAGAGGTTTTTGCATGGAAACATGTCACTGAAGGCACACATACGGATACATACGAAAGAAAAGCCCTACATATGTGAATTTCGGCCAAAAGGGGTTTTTGCAAAAGAGATAGCCTGAAGGTACACCTTACGGACACACACGAAAGAAAGGCCTTACAATCTGTAATTTTTGCGAAGAGGGTTTTGCAGAGAAAAGTCCCGTTGATAAACAATTTACGGACAAACACACGAAAGAAAAGGCCCTACATATGTAAATTTTTGCGAAAAGGGTTTTGCAGGTAATCGGTAGCCGAAGCACACACATCCGATGCATACGAAAGAAAAAACCCTACATATGTAAATTTTGCGAAAGAGGTTTTGCCAACGAAACATGTCCTGAAGGCACACAATACGGAATACATACTAAAGAAAAGCCCTACATATGTAAATTTTGCGAAAGGGTTTTGCAACTAAAAGATAAACCTCAAGGACACACTTACGAACACCACTAAAGAAAAGCACTACATATGTAAATTTTGCGAAAAGGGGTTTGCAAAGAAAGTTAACTGAAGGTACACTTCGGAACCACCGAAAGAAAACCTATATGTAAATTTTGCGAAAAGGTTTTGCAGAGAAGCTACCTTGAAGGCACAATACGGATGCAGGTACGAAAGAAAAACCCCTACATATGTGAATTTTCGAAACAGGTTTTGCCACGGAAACCTGACCTGAAGCACACAATACGGATACATACAGGAAGAAAATCCTCAACATATGTGAATTTTGCGAAAGAGGTTTTGCACGGAAACCCGACCCTGAAGGCACACATACGGATACATACGGAAAGAAAAGCCTACATATGTGAATTTTGCGAAAGAAGTTTTGCACGGAAAATATGTCCTGAAGGCACACATACGGAATACATACGAAAAGAAAAGCCCTACAAAAAAAATTTTGCAAATTGCGAAAGGGGTTTTTGCAGGGAATGGTATCCTGAAGAGTACACATACGACCCACACGAAAGAAAAAGCCCTACAATATGTAAATTTTGCGAAAAGGGTTTTGGCAGATAATGGTAACCTGAAGGTACACATGCGGACACACACGAACGAAAAGCCCTACATATGTAAAATTTTGCGAAAGGAGTTTGCGGCGATTGCAACCTAAAGAATCATTTGCGTACACATGCTGCAGGAAAATAAGGAATTCGTAAAAACGCTACACGCATATAAATCATACACACCGACGAGAATTATTGTTGCACGTTGTTGTTATGAAATACAAATCTAGGCCTTTTGTATAACTTTTTTTCGTTTCGGTTTATTTAAAAACAAAATAATATTTTTTTTGGAGTTTTGCATTTCCTTAGAAATTAATTTGTTGCAGTACCGAAACTGTTTAGATGGACACTATAAATATAAATATTGTTTGTGATTTTGTGACACTTTTTAATTTGTATTAAGGTTAAGAATGAGAGTAAAACGTGTTTAGATTCTCCTTTATGTTTATTTTTTTTTGCAACGATCGTTTTCGTTGCTATGTAGCAACTTTTCAAGCAATACTTAATCTAGTATGTTAGAGTAATTCGTTTTTTGTTTTTACACTGTATAGTAAGTTTTTGTGTTTTCTCCCTTCCATTTAGGAAGAAGTCAAAATTGATTTGGTTAACTATCTATATAACTCAAAGTACATATAAATATATGTTTATCTGTAACACATGTCAGTTCGTTTTATTACACATTTTAGCGCTCTCTCGAGATACAATAAATGAATTTCGAACTAAAGCCTTGATTATTTATTACGCTTAAGTTTTGCTTCCTTTTTCAGCGGTTGCTTTAATTAAATAACCTAAAATTCAACAATTGAATTATGAAGTTGCTTCTAACATGCCGCTATATTTATATGTTTGAGTTGACTGACTGATCTTAGGTTCGACATTTTTTTGTAAAATTCGTAACTATTAGATTAGTTTTTATTAAAAGTGACGTTCAGATGAGAATAGAATTTAAATAAATGTATAAAAAAAGGATACTGCTTTTAAATTCGGCTCGCGGTAGGAAAGTTTGCACCGGTTGGTCGATGGTGATAGTATCTTTTCTGTGTGACGCGTGCGCCGTTATCAGCTGTCCTTCGCGGCTTCGGAGTAGACGGTGCATAGGCGCATGGTGGCAGGTGGCCTGAATACCTGTTTGATAGTGCATGGTAGATAATTGATAACATAGTCGGCTAGTGTGTAGATAAGGTAGATTGGTTTTGTTAATTTTAATATTTGAAACTGCATGATTAGTTTTGTATCTGTTCTATGGTGTCATTGAAAGTGACCGTTTAGGGCAGGGAATAGTAATGCGAAAATAGTTCGCAAAAACTATTTTTGAGTAGGGTAATCAATTGAAATTTATACATTAACTTTACCTATTATAAGATGCACTATCAAAATTTAGCTATTTGGTTTTCTGTTAATGTATTGTAACTTTGATTGATTTGTATTCAACTAAAATGTTAAACCTAACCTCACTTTTTGTTAAATTTTTAAATTTGACTTTTGTTATTGTTACCGATATTTATATCATCGAGTAAAATTATCATAACCTAATAATTATGGACTCCCAAATCTATAAGTTTAATTTATTCTTTAAAAAATTAAACTGCATGCTAGGTATCGTTTCCATTAATTTTTCATTCATATTTAAGTAGTGTTATAGTTCATAATAAATCTTTATGTATTGAGCTTCTTTTTTGTTTTATTTTTTGTCCCATAAAATATCCCTCAAAAATTACCTTTCTTTAACTTAAATATATCACGCCACTTAGACGTGAAACGCTTGTTGCAGCACAGAGGCAAATTGAAAAAGATGCCTGAGCATCGAAACGTTTTTGTAAATAAAAAATAAGATAGTAAATAAATGCCGCTACCCAAGAAGTTTTCTTTTTTAAATAAAAAAGATTATATATAAATCAAACACGACAAAGAAAAACAAACCATTATCTCATTATTATTATTATTATTATTATTATTATTATTAATTATTATTATTATTATTATTAGTATATTATATGTATGCTATTGTTATTATATATACACGCGTGTGTGTGATGTGTAGGTTGCATTGCTAATTTGTAGGTACGAGGACGCGGCCCTTATTATATTACTGTGTATTGTTTTGATAACATATTTATGTAAGATGTTTCCCAGTAACATTGCTTGTTTACTCGAATATAGAATTTCTGTAGTTGTTCTTGGACTTAACAGAGCAACATATTTCGGTTTATACAGCACACGCCAAAAACGAGATATAGAAAAGATGGTCCTATGTCGTAACACATTAGTATTAAGAAGGAGGTTGGGATACCATCATGAGGAGAAAATGAAGCAGAATAGTGCAGCGTGCATTACGAAGTAGTGAAATATTGTGAGAACTTAGAAGATTGCAGCGAGGAAATAATGTTTCACCAAGACAAAGAATGTGACAAATATCTAGTCGATAAGAGTAGCCTAGTCACTCACAGATTGCGACACGCGAAACAATTGAAATATGGGTGCGACAAATGGGAGCGTGCTTATGTTAGGCTCTGGGATCTGAAAGACAATCAGAACGTTGAGCATCCCGGAATGAAACGGTTTGTGTGCGATATATGTGAAAAATGTTTCTCTTCACTTCAATGCCTGCATGTGCATGAGAACCTACATACCGGAGAGATTTGTGCTGTATGCGAGAAGCTTTTTGGGACTAAACAAGCTTTAAAGTGTCAAATACGAACGCATATGAGGGAAAAGTGTTACGTATGCATATTTTGCGAAAAGAGTTTTGCCGTGAAAGCTACCTTGGTGGAACATTTACGGACGCACACGAAAGAAAAGCCCTACATATGTGAATTTTGCGAAAGAGGTTTTGCACGGAAAGCTGACCTGAAGGTACACATACGGATACATACGAAAGAAAAGCCCTACATATGTGAATTTTGCGAAAGAGGTTTTGCACGAAACCTGACCTGAAGGCACACATACGGATACATACGAAAGAAAAGCCCTACATCTGTAATTTTTGCGAGAAGGGTTTTTCACATCGAGCTAGCCTGATGGTGCACTTACGGACACACACTAACGAAAAGCCTTACATATGTAAATTTTGCGAAAAGGATTTTTCACATCGAGCTAGCCTGATGGTGCACTTACAGACACACACTAAAGAAAAGCCCTACATATGTAATTTTTGCGAAAAGGGTTTTGCCCGGAAAGAGAGCCTGAAGATCCACTTATGGACACACACGAAAGAAAAGCCCTACATATGTGAATTTTGCGAAAGGGGTTTTGCAGAGAAATCTACCTTGATAGTACATTTACGGACACACACTAAAGAAAAGCCCTACATCTGTAAATTTTGCGAAAAGAGTTTTTCAGTGAAACGCTAGCCTGAAGGCACACATACGGATACATACGAAAGAAAAGCCCTACATATGTGAATTTTGCGAAAAGGGTTTTGCACAGAGAGTAAACCTAAGGGTACACTTACGAACACACACGAAAGAAAAGCCCTACATATGTAAATTTTGCGAAAAGGGTTTTACACAGAAAGTTCACCTGAAGATACACTTACGAACACACACTAAAGAAAAGCCCTACATATGTAAATTTTGCAAAAGGGGTTTTGCACAGAAAGTTAACCTGAAGGTACACTTACGAACACACACAAAAGAAACGCCTACACATCTGTAATTTTTGCTAAAACAGTTTTACACGGCAAGCTAGCCTGGTGGTGTACTTACGGACACACACTAAAGAAAAGCCCTACATCTGTAAATTTTGCGAAAAGAGTTTTGCAGTGAAATCTAACCTGAAGGTACACATACGGACACACACGAAAGAGAAGCCCTACAAATGTAAATTTTGCGAAAGAGGTTTTGTGGTGGTTAAAAACCTAAGAAGTCATTTACGTACGCACATTGGTGAAATGTCAGAGCTAGATTCGGACTTACGGCTAGACGAAATAGTGGAAACTTCTTAAAACGCTCGGCCATCACAAGAGTCATTAGCTCAAATAATGCTATTATGTCGGGGTATGATCTGCAGGAAAAGAAAGGAATTCGTAAGAGCGCTACACGCACATAAACCGTACACACCGACGATATTATTGTTGCAGGTTGTTATGAAATAAAAACCTCAAGGCTTTGATTTTTCCTTTTTAATAATAATATATTTCGTTTGTTAATGCAAAACAGCGTAAACTTAGTCAATTAATGTTTAACAAATAAAATGGTACATAAGATTAATATATGATGTGTACATTTAACATTTTAGACAAACATTTTTTTTATTAATAATAATAATAATCCTCCATGCATATATAAATATGTGGGCAAAGTCAATACACAAAAAATAACAATAGAAACAGAAACTACGTGGTACATGAATTAAAATACTCGTCAAGAGAATATATACATCTTTTTAATAGGAACGCTCTAACACTGTATTTAAACTGATTGCAATTTATAATCTCTTTAAATCTTTGAGGCAGTGCGTTGAATATTTTTAAAACCAAGACATTAGGACTGTTTTTAGTCAAATTTAATGAAAATTTAGATATATGAAAATTATGTTTAATCCTCGTATCATGCGTGTAGGCATCATTGTTGCACAGAAATTCCCGTTTATTTTTGTGGATATATCTTAAAAGTTCATATATATGCATGGCAGGCATTGGCATGATATTCCGTTTTCTAAGGTAAGGTTTACATGATTCCCTAGAGTTAATTGCAGCCATGCAACGAATAATATGTTTCTGGGCTAAAAACACACTTCGCGCTTCTGGTGATGCACCCCAAACAGTAATACCGTATGATAGTCTGCTGTGGATATTAGCATAATAAAGATTTAAGATCATTTATAGCCCTAAGATTGCGTATTTGGTAACAGCTAGGATTTAATTTGGTTATAATTTTTTTGGCAATGAGTACTCCAAGATAATGTCTCATCCATAGTCATACCCCAAAAAAATCATTTCATTAACTCCTTCAATTTTGTGAAGATATATTAAAATCAAGTTGAGTTGTATTTTGAATCGTATGGAAAATTACATATTTTGTTTTATTACCATTTAAATACAGTTTGTTGTTAGTAAATCATGTTGTCATATCTTTCAAAGCTGCATTTGATTGATTTTCCATTTTTAAGATATTTTCACCTGTTACAATAGCGCTAGTATCATCAGCATATATGATTATTTTATAATTAACCAGAAAGTCAACGATGTCATTTATAAAAATTAAAAAAAGGACAGGACCCAAAACACTACCTTGAGGCACTCCTTTTTTAACAGGTAAAACAAAAGATTTAAAACTATTTACACCGAATCTTTACCAATTGGAGCCTACCACACAAATATGATTTAAACCATTGTGCTACTACACCCCTAATTCCGTACCATTCAAGTTTGGTTAACAAAATATCATGATCAATACAATCGAAAGCGCGACTGAGGTCACAAAAAATTCCCACACAAAACTTGTCAGATTCCAAGGCTTTTATTACATGTTCATATAAGGCATTTAGTTTTGGTTTAATGAAAATATGTTGGTTTTTTAATTTTGGAGTTTTGCATTTCTTTCACTATAATATAAATAATAATAATTAACTGGGTAATTGTGGTAATTAATGTAGGTATATATAATTCAATATGATAATAATCATTGGGAAATGGTAACATTTTTTTAATAAAAGGTCCCCCATTCTATACTCCAGTGGTTACCAGGCAACGCAGAAACAATTGTAAAGAAATAATTATTTCCATAAGGTTACCTGTGCACATCAATAATTAATGAAAACAGGTTTATTTGGACTCAAAGTTGAGTTTATTAATTATCAATCAATTACTTGTATTTTGATTAACACTATTAGCTCGGTCAATTATCAATATTTTAAAATTGTTTATTTGCAATATTCACATTAGAGTGAGAGTGTAACAATACTAACAAAAACGAACAATGTACTGTTTATGTGAGTGAGACTATTTTAGTTAGGCTAAATGGTAAATCAGTTCAACAACAGGCCTCTGTTAAACTACTGGGTTTATTATTCCATCATGCATTATGTTGGCAGACTCACGTTGACCATTTAATTAACAGAATTGCGGGTTATTCCTATGCACTAAAATGGCTACGTAATTTAACGGATACTGAGACATGCTTAACATTCTATTTTGATCAATTTCTGTCGAAAGCTATAGGAATTTTATTATATAATCACTTATCAAGAGATATAAAACAGGTATGTAACAATCCCATATTTAAGTTAAAGGTGAAAGAATTCCTTGCATATAAAGTTTATTATTCCGTCACTGAGTACATGAATGATTGCGTGTAAGGTATTTAATACATTTATTATTAATTAGGTATATTTAGGGTATATGGTATATTTTCTCCTTTGTAGTATTCATGTATTTTGTTTTGACTTGTCCCATATTATATAATCATCAGGATAAATAAAATTTATTTATTTATACATTTATTTATTTATTAAACCAAACATCACTGGAAATCGCAAGTGAAGAAAAAGTAAGTGGAATAATGCAACTAAAATCGAGGCTAGAGTTTGTGTCAACGAGCGTGTCTGAACATGAATCGAATCGAAGTAAGTAGATATTCTTTTCTGGTTCAGTTCCCGTTGGAATTCCCGAAAAATTCATTCGAAAGCAATAGAGAGAAAATTAATATTGGTAAGGGTTTTATATACACATTTTTAGTATGTTTTCCCATTAAAAACAAAAATCCTTGTGACTGCCTTCTTTTAAGCTTAAGGCGTATTTATTATTTCATCGATATGTGTATTGATTATAGTGTTTTTCTGTTTATAATTTAATTAGATATCGATGAATAGAAGAATGAGGCTTATTTAACATGTTTTCGTTTGGCAATAAATTATCTCCTACCAATAATAAATAATTTAAAGAACAATAATTAAATTTTCAAATTAGCGCGGTAAAATAACGCTACCGGTGACTGGATACGAAACTATTTTGCAAGTGCATAGAATCTCGGTCAAGTTCAATATCTCTTCTTACTGATCTGCGAGCGAATCACTAAGGCAAGCTGGAGTCGACACGTATTTTTCATGACTGTTCCGTAAAAAAAAAAAATAAAAAGAATGTTTCTTTGAATGATCTGGGAGGCCAATTATGTTATTGTTGTAAATTGTTAATCTTCATTATCCCCGGGGAAAATTTGTACCGTGTGGTCATCGTCTGCGAAGATTATTCATCACCACAACAGCTTTCGATGGATCTCTCTTCGTACGCGAGGACAGCGCCTTGCCCGAAGTCCGCCATTTCCCCGAGAGTAGACCGCCTGCGTCAACACTGAAATCGTTCCGCTACCCCGAAGAAATTTAACTTATAGCCAGATTATTATGTTTTATTTACTTTATCTAACATCTTATTTGCGATAACCGTTTTGATCAGTATCTTATCCTGATATATCGTCGTTTATTTATGAAAGTTATCTCCGCCATTTTGGCATTATTGTTCTGGTTACATCACTACGTCGAGTACGAGGAATTGCTTGTTGTTTACAACTATCGGAACAGCGGTGGTTAAGTTAACAACTGATTTAACAAATGATTATCTCCTAGCAAACCTTCTTTATGTTACTGATTTTTGCTGTTATCCATTGATTAGCTTTAACAATTTGGTAACTATTGTTTATGTTATCGAGCATAAATCACATAAAGAAAAGTTTACAGAATCGACGTTTAAAGAATGACATCTTGCATTGTCTTAATCGTCAGTTGTACGTGTACTTTTTGTTAATGGTCTATTTAGCACAATATTCAAATCAAGATTGCAAGTTTAATGTAAAATACGAACAATAATAAATCTGAGAAACATGGACTTTGTACATTTTTACTCTGAGATATGGATATGTTATCTCTGTTCTTGTATTAAAAGTATCGTATTTCCGGCTTTGTACACTGAGAAGCATGGGTTAAGTAAAGTGTTTACTTACTTTCGCAAAAATCTCTTACAATAGATAAAGTTTTGCTTGGAACTATTCTCCTTAATTAATACCTGCAACTAAGGCCAGTTTCCTGAATGAAATTTGTTACCGAAAATAGTGTTTTTATTAACGGCTATTACACAGCGTGCCTGACAAATTTTTATGTAATAATCGTAACCAAACTGTTGATTTGTGGTAAGTAACGTATTACTTGTGACTACTGGTACTGCATCTAACTACAGCATATACTTAGTACAAGTAACAACAATACTGATCGCTATTAAACTCATATATTTTATTAAGTATTAAACAACTTGCCACAACTATGATTATTTGAGTTTTGCTACACCTAGAGTGTTTTCGGACAGCATCGGTGGTTTTACTGCGTTTTGCGCATAGCCGTCATAATTAGTGTTGAATCACGCACACGCGATAGACGGATAAATCTCCCGTGCTTAATAAAAGCGTTTGCTTATTAATACTCGATAATACCTGTGTTAGAAGTTAGAGATAGAAGAACTGCTCTCATCTTGGGGCTTCAACTCCATTACTTAAATGAATTTTACAGAGGTAACATACTTCTGTGAACTGATTATCCAAGCATACAAGTTTAAAGAAATTAAAAATGACAAAATTAATTTAGCTAGCTCAGCAAAAATGAATTTAAAAGGGCACCAGAGATTCTTACAACTCAGAGTAACTATCTTAAAAAGTAATAGTGGGCGTTTGCAAAATTGACTTTCTTTAAAATCCCCAAAAATTGAAATGGCTGATTCAAAAATAAAAGAACTATTTAAGATGATATTTACAATCATTAGATTTATTTTTAAAAAGAAAAAGAAAAAAAAACATATAATACAAATTACAGGAAAAATTAAAACCATGAATATAAGATTCTGGCAAAAAACAAACCTGCATATGACTCTACAATTTAAAAAGGACAATGCAAATCCTTTAGCAAACAAAATGGTGAATTCGTTCTAGAAGGAATTTCTTATACCACAGAAAATCCACGTGGTTTCAAAAATTCAAAGCAAACTAAAATTTAATTCAAATAACGTAGAGAAACAACCAAAATTAAAAATGAAATTTAAATCAAGCTCACAGCTTCACTTCACCTACCCCGAGGTGATAAAATAAAATTAATTTGAAAACTACTAAAAAACGGAAAATTTAAACTCTAAACGCGATTACTTCTAAAACGCATATTATTAAAAAACCTTACATGTATATTGTGCACAACTATCTAACACTATTTAACAAATGAATTACTAGATGGACGAATTTAAATTCAAAGCAACGAACTACATCTTAAAATTAAAAGGAATTACCAGAAACGGTAACCAAGACAACTAAACAAGACTATACACGCGCTCGTCTATCTGGTAACTCCTGGCCTCTAAGGTAACATTCGCATATATATGTGAAATTTACATTTGCGTGCGACAACGGCGCAACGCATCGCAAAGAAAAAACTAGCAAATAAACTATATACAGGAGTACGCAAAATGTACAAATAAATGAAATTAACTATACACAACTGAACAAATAAAATGATACAAACAATTAAATCAAAATTCTTAGCAAAATAAACAACTATAAGAATTGTGGAAACTCTATCATTGTTTTGACAAGGCTGATTTGGAAAAAATAAAAATACACATTTAAATTTCCGAAACCCGGGGTGCCATTCCACAGCAATACGTAAATCATCTTCTGATATGCACCCTTCATAATGATAAACAATATACTACAATCTATTAATCATTTAAAAGTACCGGCAAGTTGTATAAGAATTCCATTCAATCAGTTGATGTAACTGTTATCCTTCTAAAGCTTATTGTTTTGAAACGTCTGTTCAGGTTCATATTCTTTGGTTTTATTTATTTACTTGTTCTTGCTGTTATTATGTAGTTTAAACATTACAGTAATCTTAAGTAGTCACTGTGTTTGTCCTATACAAAATAAAACTATTACCAATAATAATACTGCTTTTTTCTCTTATATAATAAGTATTGTGTACCATACAAATTCTTCGATTATTAATGCAATCGATGTTACAGCACACTGAAATAGTAATTAAAAATTATTTGCAAACAACTTTGAATTACGCATTGCTCGGTACGTAGTACTTATAGTTTCGGTTGCATAAATAATCGAAGATTTGTGGAGCTTCAATACTTTGTTAAAGATGGTATATACATGAGATAATATTAGAAATTGAATGTAGGCTACATACTAAGTAGCTAGTAAAATCATTAACGGTATAGTTTAAACTAAAGTATTTACATTTTAAAGGATATGCATACAGTAAAGAAACAATTATGTTTTGTTTCCTTGATTATTAATAATTTGCGTCTCTATTATTCATATTAAAATAATATCATACTAACTCATCGTCTAACACTTTATACAGATTTTTTTTTTACAATATGCAAATTGGTAAGAGAAGAGTATGGTGCCATGTATTGTTGCACTCTCATTAGTTTAATAGGAGAATGAGCCTCTTGAAAACTGTCCAAAACTAACTTAACATTGGTTACTAATTCTGGCCTGAAGATATGCCCTTAGACACGAAACCAGTCGCAAACAGTTACTGAATAGCGCTTTGTGAGATATAGACCCTCAATTTTTGTTTCTACGTTATCAGTTATGCACGCAGAGTACAGAGTAAGTTATTTAGTAAATATTCACTAAACCTGCTCGTTTCGTACACTAACTATCATTGTATATTTGTAGCAAACTATTACCTTCCATTTATTATCACAAGTAATCCAAATAGGTCGTATTAATTATGAAGGCTTAGCTACTGCAATTCAATTATCATAAGTAACTTCATAAGTTGCCGGTATGACACAGACCGTAAGTAATTTAGATTGCTTCTTGTTAGTATCAGTGTTTAGGATCTCTTTTTTACTAGTGCTAAGTAATCTGTGCTTTTGTCCCCTATCCAGCTGAACTTTGTACTTACGCTAATTATATTTTTAATTATGACTATTAAATTTTGTTCTCATGCGACAAATAGGAGGATATAGAAGGGATCCTTACATTGTATTACCATCAGATATTAAATAAGAAGATTTAAAACAACACAACAATAAAGTAACAAGAAAAGCGTGGCATGTGATAAGGGTTTTGGACCATCCGCAAGACAGGAGAAGTGAATAAATTTATACAGCGACTAAATACGCTCGTGTTTATTCGCGTCAAGAGTGGGGAGCAGTGTTAACTAATGATTTACTGAGAGCGAACAATACACGAGTATGTCTAATTTAAGAAATTTATTCACTTACCCTAACTTGCCCAACACCGCTACACAGTATATTATGTGCATGCTATACAGATCATTGTTATTGTTTATACACACGCGTGTGTGTGATGTGTAGGTTGCATTGCTAATTTGTAGGCGCGAGGATACGGTCCTTGCTATATCTCTGTGTTTTCGGATATTACTGTATATTGTTTTGATAAAATATCTATGTAAGTTGTTTCCTAAAAAAATTGCTTGTTTATTCGACCTCCGAATATAGAATTTCTGTAGTTGTTCTTGGATTAACAGAGCCATATTTTCAGGTTTATACCAGCACACGCCAAAAACGAGGATATTGAAGATGGTCCCTACGTCATAACACCATTATGTATTAAGAAGGAAGTTTGGGATTGGCATGAGGAGAGAATGAAGCAGAATAGTGCGGTGTGCATTTATGAAGAGAGTGAAAATAGTTGTGAGAACTTGGAAGATTGCAGCGAGGAAATAATGTTTCACCGAAAAAAAGAATGCGACAAATATTTAGTCGATAAGAGTAGCCCCACTCACAGACTGCGACACGCGAAACATTAAATATGGGTGCGACAAATGGGAGCGTGCTTATGTTAGGCCTGGGGATCTTGAAAGAACAATCAAGAACGTTGAGCATCCCGGAATGAAACGGTTTGTGTGCGATATATGCGAAAAATTTTTCTCTTCACTTCAATGCCTGCATGTGCATGAGAGCCTACATACCGGAGAGATTTGTGCTGTATGCGAGAAGCTTTTTGGGACTAAACAAGCTTTAAAGTGTCAAATACGAACGCATATGAGGGAAAAGTGTTACGTATGCATATTTGCGAAAAGAGTTTTCCGTGAAAGCTACCTTGGTGGACATTTACGGACGCACACGAAAGAAATGCCTTAATTATGTAAATTTTGTTGAAAGTGGTTTTTGCACAGAAAGCTAACCTGAAGGTACACTTACGGACACACAACGAAAGAAAAACCCTACAAATGTGAATTTTGCGAAAGGAGTTTTGCAGCGAAAGCTACCTTGATAGTACATTTACGGACACACACGAAAGAAAAGCCCTACATATGTAAATTCTGCGAAAGGGGTTTTGCACATAAAGTTAACCTGACGGCACACTTACGAACGCACACTAAAGAAAAGCCTTACATATGTGAATTTTGCGAAAGGGGTTTTGCACAGAAAGTTAACCTGACGGCACACTTACGAACACACACGAAAGAAAAGCCCTACATATGTAAATTTTGCGAAAGGGCTTTTACACGAAAGGATATCCTGATGGTACACTTACGGACACACACTAAAGAAAAGCCCTACATATGTAAATTTTGCGAAAGGGGTTTTGCACATAAAGTTAACCTAACGGTACACTTACGAACGCACACTAAAGAAAAGCCCTACATATGTGAATTTTGCGAAAGGGATTTTGCACAGAAAGTTCACCTAAGGGTACACTTACGAACGCACACGAAAGAAAAGCCCTACGTATGTAAATTTTGCGAAAAAGGTTTTACACGAAAGTATGTCCTGATGCTACACTTACGGATACACACTAAAGAAAAGCCTTACATATGTAAATTTTGCGAAAGAGGTTTTGCACGGAAAGCTGACCTGATGGTACACTTACGGACACACACTAAAGAAAAGCCCTACATATGTAAATTTTGCGAAAGGGGTTTTGCACAGAAAGTTAACCTGACGGCACACTTACGAACACACACGAAAGAAAAGCCCTACATATGTAAATTTTGCGAAAGGGCTTTTACACGAAAGGATATCCTGATGGTACACTTACGGACACACACTAAAGAAAAGCCCTACCTATGTAAATTTTGCGAAAGGGGTTTTGCACAGAAAGTTAACCTGACGGCACACTTACGAACACACACGAAAGAAACGCCCTACATATGTAAATTTTGCGAAAGGGCTTTTACACGAAAGGATATCCTGATGGTACACTTACGGACACACACTAAAGAAAAGCCCTACATATGTAAATTTTGCGAAAGGGCTTTTACACGAAAGGATATCCTGATGGTACACTTACGGACACACACTAAAGAAAAGCCCTACATATGTAAATTTTGCGAAAAGAGTTTTGCGGTGATTAAAACCCTAAAGAAGCATTTGCGTCGACATACCGGTGAAATGCTAGAGCGGGATTCGAACTTACAGCCCAATGAAATAGTCGCAACTTCTTGAGCAACTCGCGTATCAATCAAGAGAGCCATTAACTCTAAATAAGCCATTATTCGAGCCACAATCTGTAGGAAAATAGTGTATATACACAACGACGAGATTATTATTGTATATTGTGGTTGTTATGAAATAAAGACTCTAGGCCCTTGAATTTCTTTTTTCGTTTCGATTTAGATAGAACAAAATATATCGGCTGGATCCGGTTCAAAGCCATTAGTTTTAAGTTTTGGAATTTTGCATTTATCTTAAAAAATAAGTTGACCTAATACTGGAACTGGTTGAATGGACACTGTAGTATAAAATAATAATAATTAATTAGGTAGATGTAGTAATTAATACAAGTATATATAATGCAATATGATAATGATCATTCGGATATGCTAACATTTCTAACAAATTTCTAGAAATAAAAGGCCTTTCCACATCGAATCATTGCCGAGCAACGCAAAAAAAAATTGTAATGAAATGATAATTTCTATATAGTTGCTTAGCCACTTCAAAAATCACTTAGAACAAGTTTATTTTGAATAAACATTAAATTTATTAATTATCAATAAATTACTTAAATTTTAATTACCGCTATTTTTTTAAGGGATTGTAATGCCTACGCTTTCGCTTGTCAGGCCCCCGCAAAGCCCCATCTCCCTCCTAATCAACATTACGACCCCGGAAAAACCAATTATCGTAACTCACCAGAGTGAGATTTGAACTCCGGACTTCGTACTGATAGCCGAGCGTGCAAGCACCTGGTATAATAATACTAACAAAAACAAACAGTACACTATTTATTAAATTAAACATCACTAGAAATCCCAAGTGAAGAAAAAGTAGATGTAACAATGGCCGCGTTCAGGGTACGTAACTCCTACGTAGCTGCTCCTAAACGATTTGGGAACTGTTTACAATTTGGGCTACATTAATAACATACAATGGAGTAGTCGCCATTTTGTGTAGCGGAAACCGCTACTGATATGTATCATGTTCGTACTCTGAACGCGGCCATTAACAATTAAAGTGGAGGCCAGAGTTTGTGTCAACACGTTATTTTCTTTATTTGGCGTTTATTTTGAGACGAAGTAAATGCTATTAATAGTGTAAAAAGTTTTTCCGGGCTGTTGAGCCGTGTTCTTGTGGAATTACTTTCGGAAGTAATTCAGCTCAACAGCCCGGAAAAACTTCTTACAGCAGATTCCCGCCGTGAAAACCTACGCAACACTGTTATTAATAGCTTTATTTTTGCCGGAAAAAGTGAAATGGCGCTCTTTTTACAAACTTATTGAATAAAATATTTAAATTGGTTAGAATATGTCACGTTTATTTCCGCCATAACAAATACAACTAAACCAGAACGTGCAAATGACTGACGGTAGATTATTTTAGGTTAGTGTATTAATTTCGCATATCTCTACTTCAGAACAGAAGTATATTAAATCACATAAAGAAGTTTTACAGAATCAACATTTAAAGAATAACGCCTTACATTGTTTTAATCGTCAATTGTACGTGTAATTTTCGTTAATGGACTATTTAGCACAATATTCAAGTCGAGCTTGCAAGGTTAATGTAAGAAACGAACTACAATAAATCTGAGAAACATGGACATTGTACATATCTGCCTTGAGATATGGATATGTTATCTCTGCTCTTATATTAAAAATATCATATTTCGGAGTTTGTACCAATAGGCGACAAATAGGAGGATATAGAATGGATCCTTATATTGTATTGCCATCAGATATTAAAAACGACACAACAATAAAGTGACAAGAAAAGCTTGACATATGTAAATTTTGTGATAAGGGTCCGCAAATCTAGCGAGTACCTACCACAGTATATTAAGTGTATGCTATATTCGGGAGAAAAGCTGCAAGCTGTCGACTGTATTCTGGGCGACTAGAAATGTCAGACTTTAACCATAGGCGCAGCTACGCACGAAGCCGCAGAACAGATTTATTAACCTTCGGCGCGATTGTTATAATTCAGCCTAATTAAATTGAGTCTGATATTTTTTCTCGCTTTACTTATAAAATCTGGAAAAGTAATATTAAATCCAACATTACATCTGTATTAGTGAAAAGGGAAATAATAAGACAGTACTTATAATAATAATAATAGTAATAATAATAATAATAATAATAATAATAATAATAATAACACCTCTACACCGAAAGGTAAAAGAGGCATGTGATTATATATATAATATAATAATAATAATCTTTATTCAAAACTATGGCAACAACCACAAAAAACAGCGTCAAAAGGAAAAGTTATTCGATAACTAACCTAAACTACATCTATTCATGCTTCTGTTCTATTCATACTTATTTTTATATCGAAGTATCAGATATTGTAAAGTATAAACTTCAGTGACAGAGCTCATAAATATCAATAGAAAGAAAAAAGAGAGAAAAGCAGTTTTAAATGTCAATAATCAAATAGAATAACATAGATTTTAGAAAACCTAACGATAGTAAATAAAGTACTTATTCCGGGCGACAAGTAATAATCATCTATTACGAATAATAGTCGCGCTAGGAATTGATCTTTCGGGATAATTTACTCCAAATAAATCGTGTGTACTTTTGCTGAATTGCCCACCGTAAAAATTCTTTCACAATCCTCGAGCCTATAATATTCTATTTTTTTTTGTAAAATTTCCAACCGCGATGAAAACTTATTAACCGTTATAAAATTTGAGGACCGTACCCGTATCCTAATATCCACCAACGTCTTATTAAGAAATGAGCGAAATGAATAGTACGCCGGCTAAACTCTAGTTGAATTTACCCCTGTGTTTACGCATGCCTGGCGAATCGTTTTCCTCCCCTCGCAGTACACGGAATGAAAGCTATGCTGAATTGATTTAAATTGAAAAGATCGATGTGCTGATAGCATTTTGTAGAAGTTTAGACAAGGTAAAAATAGCTTGCGTATTTCTCGACTTTGTTAATTCTTAGAAATAATATTTTCATCCTTCTTTTATTCGGACTTCGGCGATCGTCAGGTCGAAAGTAAGCTTTTGATATAGATTATTGTTATTATGTGTACACACGCGTGTGTGATGTGTAAGTTGCATTGCTAATTTGTAGGTGCGAGGATACGGTTCTTGTTATATCTCTGTGTTTTTTTTGATATTACTGTATATTGTTTTGATAAAATATCTATGTAAGTTGTTTCCCAAAAACATTGCTTGCTAAACAATTTCTGTAGTTGTTCTTGGATTAACAGAGCCATATTTTCAGGTTTATACCAGCACACGCCAAAAACGAGGATATAGAAGATGGTCCCTATGTCGTAACACCATTATGTATTAAGAAGGAGGTTTGGGATCGGCATGAGGAGAGAATGGAACAGAATAGTGCGGCGTGCATTTATGAAGAGAGTGAAAATAGTTATGAGAACTTAGAAGATTGCAGCGAGGAAATAATGTTTCACCAAGAAAAAGAATGTGACAAATATTTAGTCGAAAAGAGTAGCCTAGTCACTCACAGACTGCGACACGCGAAACAATTGAAATATGGGTGCGACAAATGGGAGCGTGCTTATGTTAGGCTCTGGGATCTGAAAGACAATCAGAATGTTGAGCATCCCGGAATGAAACGGTTTGTGTGCGATATATGTGAAAAAATTTTCTCTTCACTTCAATGCCTGCATGTGCATGAGAGCTTACATACCGGAGAGATTTGTGCTGTATGCGAGAAGCTTTTTGGGACTAAACAAGCTTTAAAGTGTCAAATACGAACGCATACGAGGGAAAAGTGTTACGTATGCAGATTTTGCGAAAAGAATTTTGCCGTGAAAGCTACCTTGGTGGAACATTTACGGACGCACACGAAAGAAATGCCTTACATATGTAAATTTTGTGAAAGTGGTTTTGCACAGAATGCTAACCTGAAGGTACACTTACGGACACATACGAAAGAAAAACCCTACAAATGTGAATTTTGCGAAAGGGGTTTTGCAGAGAAACCTACCTTGATAGTACATTTACGGACACACACGAAAGAAAAGCCCTACATATGTGAATTTTGCGAAAGAGGTTTTGCACAGAAAGCTAACCTGAAGGTACACTTACGGACACACACGAAAGAAAAGCCCTACATATGTAAATTTTGCGAAAAAGGTTTTGCACATAAATCTGCCCTGAAGGTACACTTACGGACACACACTAAAGAAAAGCCCTACATATGTGAATTTTGCGAAACAGGTTTTGCACGGAAAGCTGACCTGAAGGTACACATACGGACACATACGAAAGAAAAGCCCTACATATGTGAATTTTGCGAAAGAGGTTTTGCACGGAAACAGGTCCTGAAGGCACACATACGGATACATACTAAGGAAAAGCCCTACATATGTGAATTTTGCGAAAGAGGTTTTGCTCGGAAAGCCGGCCTGAAGGTACACATACGGATACATACGAAAGAAAAGCCCTACATATGTGAATTTTGCGAAAGAGATTTTGCACGGAAACCTGACCTGAAGGCACACATACGGATACATACGAAAGAAAAGCCCTACATCTGTAATTTTTGCGAAAGAGGTTTTGCAGAGAAAGCTACCTTGATAGCACATTTACGAACACACACGAAAGAAAAGCCCTACATCTGTAATTTTTGCGAAAAGGGTTTTTCACAGCGAGCTAGCCTGATGGTGCACTTACGGACACACACTAACGAAAAGCCTTACATATGTAAATTTTGCGAAAGGGGTTTTGCAAAGAAAGTTAACCTGAAGGCACACTTACGAACACACACGAAAGAAAAGCCCTACATATGTAAATTGTGCGAAAGGGCTTTTGCATGGAAAGAAAGCCTGAAGGTACATTTACGGACGCACACGAAAGAAAAGCTTCACATATGTAAATTTTGTGAAAAGGGTTTTGCAGAAAAAGCTAACCTGAAGGCACACATACGGGCACACACGAAAGAGAAGCCTTACGTATGTAAATTTTGCGAAAGGGATTTTGCGGTGCTTAAAAACCTAAGGAAGCATTTGCGTACGCATACTGGTGAAATGGCAGAGCGAAATTACAGCCCCGCGAAATAGTCGAAACCTCTTAAAATACTCGGCTATCAGAAGAGTCATTAACTCATATAATGCCATTATGTCGAGGCATGACCTGCAGGAAGAAAAAGGAATTCGTAAAAGCGCTACACGCACATAAACCATACACACCGACGAGATTATTGTTGCAGGTTGTTATGAAATAAAAAGTTCAAAGCTTTGCATTTCTTTTTTAGTTTCGGTTTAATTAAAATATGTTAGTTTTTATTTTTTATAGTTTTTGCGTTTCCCTTAAAAATTAATTTGTTACAATACTGAAACTGGTTAAATGGTCACTATAATTTAAATTATAACAATTAATTATTCCTGACAGTTTCTTTTTGAAATAAAAGGTCGGCCATTCTATAGCCCAGTGGTTACCAGGCAACGCATAAACAATTGTAAGGAAATAGTCATTTCCATATAGTTGCTTTGGACACTTCAAAAATCAGTTAGAACAAGTTTATTTTGAATAAACATTAATTTTATTAATTATCAATAAATTACTTAAATTTTAATTACCACTATTTTTTTAAATGTTGTAATGCCTAAGGTTTCGCTTATTAGGCCCCCACAAAGCCCAATCTCCCTCCTAATCAACATTACGACCCCGGAAAAACCAATTATCGTAACTGACCAGAGTGAGATTTGAACTCCGGACTCCGCCCTGATAGCCGAGCGTACAAGCCACTCGACTATCAGCCAGGCTAGCTTAAGCTTAACTCAGTCATTATCAATATTCTCAAATCCGTTATTTATTATATTTGTATAACATAATAATACTAAGAAAACACAAACAATATACTATTTATTAAATCAAACATCATTTGAAATCCCAAGTGAAGAAAAAATAAATAATGTAATAATAACAATAACAGTGGAGGCCAAACTGTGTTTGTCACATGGGCGTTAATTTTCGTTATTGTGGCGTTTAGTGTTCGAGGCGAACGGAGTAAAGGTTATTAATAGTTTTTTTTTTTATATATTGACGTACTGCTGTAGTCTGGCACCCCGGTTTTCCCAAATTCAGATTTCTTATTTATTCCGATTTGTCTTTGTCAATGTTTCGGGAAAATTTTCTCAAATATTTTATTTTTATATAAGTTTTAGTTTATGAATTGAATTGATTGTTTTATTTATTTTAATTGTTCAGTTGCTTAAATTAATTTCATTCAGTTGTAGATATTGCGTTTACTTGTATTGTATATGTTGTAAAAATGTATATTTTTTTCTTTGCGATTCGTGCGACTTTGTTGCACGCAGCTGTTATTATATGTATACGTCTGTGTACCTTGTCCAGGCACCTCAGTTTCTTGAAAGATGCCGTGTAAGTAGATTTAAATTGATATTCATTGCTGCCATTTTGTTAATTCATTTGATTTTAAGATTTGTCTCGTTGATTTTGACTTATCTCATCCATCAAGGAACCATTTAATAATAATTGTTATTGTATTCTTGTGTACACAAATTAGATATAAGATCAGTTATTATATTTGTTCTGGAAGGTATTTTTAGTTTAAAGAGTTAATTTTTCCGTTTTCTAGTTTGCTGACTTGTTAATTAGTTATTAATCACCTCGGTTTGGGTGAATAGAAGCATTGTGCTTGTATTTAAATTTTTCTTTTTGTAAATTTACTTGATTTGTCCACATTTAAATTAATTTAGTTTGTTTTAATTTTGAAACCACGTGGATTTTTGTGAAAAAAGGATTATCTTATTGAACAAATTTTTCTTTTGCTTGTTAAAGGATTTTGCATTGTCCTTTTGTAATTTAGAACCTATTGCAGTTTTTGATTTTAGCCAGTACTCTCAGTCCACGGTTTTTGTTTCTGCATAGTTGTAATTAAATGTTTTTTTTTCTTTTTTTTTTAAATAATAAAATTCTTAATTGTTATTAATGTCATTCAAAATACTGTTCTTTTTATTTTTGTTTTAACCTTTTAATTTTTGGAGTAATTAAAGTAAGTCAGATTTCTTTCGCCCACATTTTACTTTTCATGATTAGATTCTAGTTTTAATTTGCGAGGGTAACCCTGAGTTTAATTGCTCTTTTGCGCCCTTTTAAATTTTGTCCTTTGAGCTAGCTAAATTAATTTTTCATTTTTATAATTCATTTTGTATTTTTGTTGGTACCTTCAGTACACAGCAGTACGTAAGTATAAAAAAAAATTAAACTCTAATTAGTTTCATACTATAATTTGCTATTTCAAACAGTACGTCCAGATGATGGCATAAAGCCGAAACCGGTCGACAATTATATTAATTGAAGGATTGGAGAGAACTATTTTCTAGTTTTTAGTGAAGAGGGAAATAATAAGACAATACTTTTCTTTTGACGTCTTCGGGAACTAAGCCCATATGCCACAGTTTTAATGACTAAAATTAAAATTGCTGTAGATGTAATACATTTGCAGTGTAATACTATGTAGATTATTCGTAAAAGATTTATAATTTATTGATTTAATGTAAAAAAAAAAACAATTACTATCATATGTTTGCTAAAAGTTACTCTGATCCTCAGAATTCGCTCAGTTAAACGACTAAAATTAAACTTAATATAGATGTGGAGTTAATCAGGTAAAGACAGGGACACATCTCGGGGCCTATCGAGCTGACTAACAGTAAGACACACAAAAATCCAGCCAACGGGTAATAGGTGGACCTACATAAGGGAAAGTAAGATGGGAATATTCCACATCCATGCCTTAGATTCTAATATTCATTTTAGTTAATTTTGGGATTAATAAGTTAGCAATACTTTTTCTATTCATGTAAAGCAATGTAATAATACTGGACGGTAAGGGTAAGACAATACTTATTCGATAATTAAAGACTTTCATGCTTATTTTCTATTATACTTATTTTTATATCGAAGTATCAGGTAATGTAAACTATAAACTTTTGTTTATTATCTTTGAAAACCTAACGATAGTAAATAAAGTACTTATTCTAGGCGACAGTAATAATCGTCTGGTAAAAGTTTTTGGGATGTGCTAATTTTGTACGATCGATACTTATTCTTATGTAAAAGGTTTAAAACTTTTGCACTATTATTGAATCCGCAAGCAATTTGTTTAGATGTCATACTAGGATTTTATTCCACTAATGCACAAACTTATTTCGATATCACTGATATTTCTTGCTAGGACATTTTTATTTTTGTTATTTATTAATGTAAACATTGTTTCAAAACGTCGGACTGTATTACGAATAATAGTCGCGCTAGGAACTGATCTTTTGGAATAATTTACTGCAAATAAATCGTGTGTAACTTCTGCTGAATTGCCACCGTAAAATTCTTTCTTTCTTTTGTAAAATTTCCAACCGCGATGAAAACTTATTAACCGTTATAAAATTTGAGGACCGTACCGTACCCAACCGTATCCACCAACGTCTTATTAAGAAATGAGCGAAATGAATAAAACGCCGGCTAAACTCAAGTTGAATTTACCCCTGTATTTATGCCTGGCGAATCGTTTTCCTCCTCTCGCAGTACACGGAATGAAAGCTATGCTGAATTGATTTTATGAAAAAGATTCGATGTGCTGATAGCATTTTTGTAGTAGTTAGACAAGGGTAAAATAGCTTGCGTATTTCTCGACTTTGTTAACTCTTAGAAATCATATTTTCATCCTTCTTTTATTCGTACTCCGGCGATCGTCATGTCCAAAGTGAGCTCTTGGTATAGATCACTGTTATTATGTGTACACACGCGTGTGTGATGTGTAGGTTGCATTGCTAATTTGTAGGTGCGAGGATACGGTCCTTGTTATATCTCTGTGCTTTTTTGATATTACTGTATATTGTTTTGATAAAATATCTATGTAAGTTGTTTCCCAAAAACATTGCTTGCTAAACAATTTCTGTAGTTGTTCTTGGATTAACAGAGCCATATTTTCAGGTTTATACCAGCACACGCCAAAAACGAGGATATAGAAGATGGTCCCTATGTCGTAACACCATTATGTATTAAAGAAGGAGCTTTGGGATCGGCATGAGGAGAAAGGAACAGAATAGTGCGGCGTGCATTTATGAAGAGAGTGAAAATAGTTATGAGAACTTAGAAGATTGCAGCGAGGAAATAATGTTTCACCAAGAAAAAGAATGTGACAAATATTTAGTCGAAAAGAGTAGCCTAGTCACTCAACAGACTGCGACACGCGAAACAATTGAAATATGGGTGCGACAAATGGGAGCGTGCTTATGTTAGGCTCTGGGATCTGAAAGACAATCAGAACGTTGAGCATCCCGGAATGAAACGGTTTGTGTGCGATATATGTGAAAAATCTTTCTCTTCACTTCAATGCCTGCATGTGCATGAGAGCCTACATACCGGAGAGATTTGTGCTGTATGCGAGAAGCTTTTTGGGACTAAACAAGCTTTAAAGTGTCAAATACGAACGCATATGAGGGAAAAGTGTTACGTATGCATATTTTGCGAAAAAAGTTTTGCCGTGAAAGCTACCTTGGTGGAACATTTACGGACGCACACGAAAGAAATGCCTTACATATGTAAATTTTGTGAAAGTGGTTTTGCACAGAAAGCTAACCTGAAGGTACACTTACGGACACACACGAAAGAAAAACCCTACAAATGTGAATTTTGCGAAAGGAGTTTTGCAGCGAAAGCTACCTTGATAGTACATTTACGGACACACACGAAAGAAAAGCTCTACATATGTAAATTCTGCGAAAGAGGTTTTGCACGGAAAGCTGACCTGAAGGTACACATACGGATACATAGGAAAGTAAAGCCCTACATATGTAAATTTTGCGAAAGGGGTTTTGCACAGAAAGTTAACCTGACGACACACTTACGAACACACACGAAAGAAAAGCCCTACATATGTAAATTTTGCGAAAGGGCTTTTACACGGAAAGGATATCCTGATGGTAACACTTACGGAACACACACTAAAGAAAGCAGCCTACATATGTAAATTTTGCGAAAGAGGGTTGCACAGAAAGTTAACCTGACGGCACACTTACGGACACACACGAAGAAAAGCCCTACATATGTAAATTTTGCGAAAGGGCTTTTACACGAAAGGATATCCTGATGGTACACTTACGAACGCACACTAAAGAAAAGCCCTACATATGTGAATTTTGCGAAAGGGATTTTGCACAGAAAGTTCACCTAAGGGTACACTTACGAACGCACACGAAAGAAAAGCCCTACATATGTAAATTTTGCGAAAGGGATTTTGCACAGAAAGTTCACCTAAGGGTACACTTACGAACGCACACGAAAGAAAAGCCCTACATATGTAAATTTTGCGAAAGAGGTTTTGCACGGAAAGCTGACCTGATGGTACACTTACGAACACACACGAAAGAAAAGCCCTACATATGTAAATTTTGCGAAAAGAGTTCTGCGGTGATTAAAACCCTAAAGAAGCATTTGCGTCGACATACCGGTGAAATGCTAGAGCGGGATTCGAACTTACGGCCCAACGAAATAGTCGCAACGTCTTGAGCAACTCATGTATCAATCACGAGAGCCATTAACTCAAATAAGCCATTATTCGAGCCACGATCTGTAGAAAAATAGTGTATATACACAACGACGAGATTATTATTGTATATTGTGGTTGTTATGAAATAAAGACTCTAGGCCCTTGAATTTCTTTTTTCGTTTCGATTTAGATAGAACAAAATATATCGGCTGGATCCGGTTCAAAGCCATTAGTTTTAAGTTTTGGAATTTTGCATTTATCTTAAAAAATAAGTTGACCTAATACTGGAACTGGTTGAATGGACACTGTAGTATAAAATAATAATAATTAATTAGGTAGATGTAGTAATTAATACAAGTATATATAATGCAATATGATAATGATCATTCGGATATGCTAACATTTCTAACAAATTTCTAGAAATAAAAGGCCTTTCCACATCGAACCATTGCCGAGCAACGCAAAAAAAAATTGTAATGAAATGATAATTTCTATATAGTTGCTTAGCCACTTCAAAAATCAGTTAGAACAAGTTTATTTTGAATAAACATTAAATTTATTAATTATCAATAAATTACTTAAATTTTAATTACCGCTATTTTTTTAAGGGATTGTAATGCCTAAGCTTCGCTTGTCAGGCCCCCGCAAATGCCCGATCTCCCTCCTAATCAACATTACGACCCCGGAAAAACCAATTATCGTAACTGACCAGAGTGAGATTTGAACTCCGGACTTCGTACTGATAGCCGAGCGTGTAAGCAGCTGGTATAATAATACCAACAAAAACAAACAGTACACTATTTATTAAATCAAACATCACTAGAAATCCCAAGTGAAGAAAAAGTAGATGTAACAATGGCCGCGTTCAGGGTACGTAACTCCTACGTAGCTGCTCCTAAACGGTTTGGCAACTGTTGACAATTTGCGCTACATTAATAACATACAAATGGAGTGGTCGCCATTTGTGTGTAGCGGAAACCGCTACTGATATGTATCATGTTCGTACTCTGAACGCGGCCATTAACAATTAAAGTGGAGGCCAGAGTTTGTGTCAACACGTTATTTTCTTTATTTGACGTTTATTTTGAGACGAAGTAAATGTTAATAGTGTAAAAAGTGTTTCCGGGCTGTTGAGCCGTGTTCTTGTGGAATTACTTTCGGAAGTAATTCAGCTCAACAGCCCGGAAAAACTTCTTACAGCAGATTCCCGCCGTGAAAACCTACGCAACACTGTTATTAATAGCTTTATTTTGCCGGAAAAAGTGAAATGGCGCTCTTTTTAACAAACTTATTGAATAAAATATTTAAATTGGTTAGAATATGTCACGTTTATTTCCGCCATAACAAATACAACTAAACCAGAACGTTGCAAATGACTGACGTAGATTATTTTAGGTTAGTGTATTAATTTCGCATATCTCTACTTCAGAACAGAAGTATATTAAATCACATAAAGAAAAGTTTACAGAATCAACATTTAAAGAATAACGCCTTACATTGTTTTAATCGTCAATTGTACGTGTAATTTTCGTTAATGGACTATTTAGCACAATATTCAAGTCGAGCTTGCAAGGTTTATGTAAGAAACGAACGAAATAAATCTGAGAAATATGGACATTGTACATATCTGCCTTGAAATATGGATATGTTATCTCTGCTCTTATATTAAAAATATCATATTTCCGAGTTTGTACCAATAGGCGACAAATAGGAGGATATAGAATGGATCCTTATATTGTATTGCCATCAGATATTAAAAACGACACAACAATAAAGTGACAAGAAAAGCTTGACATATGTAAATTTTGTGATAAGGGTCCGCAAATCTAGCGAGTACCTACACAGTATATTAAGTGTATGCTATATCGGGAGAAAAGCTGCAAGCTGTCGACTGTATTCTGGGCGACTAGAAATGTCAGGACTTTAACCATAGGCGCAGCTACGCACGAAGCCGCAGAACAGATTTATTAACCTTCGGCGCATTGTTATAATTCAGCCTAATTAAATTGAGTCTGATATTTTTTCTCGCTTTACTTATAAAATCTGGAAAAGTAATATTAAATCCAACATTACATCTGTATTAGTGAAAAGGGAAATAATAAGACAGTACTTATAATAATAATAATAATAATAGTAATAATAATAATAATAAATAATAATAATAATAACACCTCTACACCGAAAGGTAAAAGAGGCATGTGATTATATATATAATATAATAATAATAATCTTTATTCAAAACTATGGCAACAACCACAAAAAACAGCGTCAAAAGGAAAAGTTATTCGATAACTAACCTAAACTACATCTATTCATGCTTCTGTTCTATTCATACTTATTTTTATATCGAAGTATCAGATATTGTAAAGTATAAACTTCAGTGACAGAGCTCATAAATATCAATAGAAAGAAAAAAGAGAGAAAAGCAGTTTTAAATGTCAATAATCAAATAGAATAACATAGATTTTAGAAAACCTAACGATAGTAAATAAAGTACTTATTCCGGGCGACAGTAATAATCATCTATTACGAATAATAGTCGCGCTAGGAATTGATCTTTCGGGATAATTTACTCCAAATAAATCGTGTGTAACTTTTGCTGAATTGCCACCGTAAAATTCTTTCACAATCCTCGAGCGTATAATATTCTATTTTTTTTTTGTAAAATTTCCAACCGCGATGAAAACTTATTAACCGTTATAAAATTTGAGGACCGTACCCGTATCCTAATATCCACCAACGTCTTATTAAGAAATGAGCGAAATGAATAGAACGCCGGCTAAACTAAAGTTGAATTTACCCCTGTGTTTACGCATGCCTGGCGAATCGTTTTCCTCCCCTCGCAGTACACGGAATGAAAGCTATGCTGAATTGATTTAAATTGAAAAGATCGATGTGCTGATAGCATTTTGTAGAAGTTAGACAAGGGTAAAATAGCTTGCGTATTTCTCGACTTTGTTAATTCTTAGAAATAATATTTTCATCCTTCTTTTATTCGGACTTCGGCGATTGTCAGGTCGAAAGTAAGCTTTTGGTATAGATTATTGTTATTATGTGTATACACGCGTGTGTGTGATGTGTAGGTTGCATTGCTAATTTGTAGATACGAGGTCGCGGCCCTTGTTATATCTCTGTGTTTTTTTTGATATTACTGTGTATTGTTTTGCTAACATATTTATGTAAGATGTTTCCCAGTAACATTGCTTGTTTACTCGAATATAGAATTTCTGTAGTTGTTCTTGGATTAACAGAGCCATATTTTCAGGTTTATACCAGCACACGCCAAAAACGAGGATATAGAAGATGGTCCTTATGTCGTAACACCATTATGTATTAAGAAGGAGATTTGGGATCATCATGAGGAGAAAATGAAGCAGAATAGTGCCGCGTGCATTTATGAAGAGAGTGAAAATAGTTGTGAGATCTTAGAAGATTGCTGCGAGGAAATAATGTTTCACCAAAAAAAAGAATGTGACAAACATTTAGTCGAAAAGAGTAGCCTAGTCACTCACAGACTGCGACACGCGAAACAATTGAAATATGGGTGCGACAAATGGGAGCGTGCTTATGTTAGGCTCTGGGATCTGAAAGACAATCAGAACGTTGAGCATCCCGGAATGAAACGGTTTGTGTGCGATATATGTGAAAAATGTTTCTCTTCACTTCAATGCCTGCATGTGCATGAGAGCCTACATACCGGAGAGATTTGTGCTGTATGCGAGAAGCTTTTTGGGACTAAACAAGCTTTAAAGTGTCAAATACGAACGCATACGAGGGAAAAGTGTTACGTATGCAGATTTTGCGAAAAGAATTTTGCCGTGAAAGCTACCTTGGTGGAACATTTACGGACGCACACGAAAGAAATGCCTTACATATGTAAATTTTGTGAAAGTGGTTTTGCACAGAAAGCTAACCTGAAGGTACACTTACGGACACACACGAAAGAAAAACCCTACAAATGTGAATTTTGCGAAAGGGGTTTTGCAGAGAAACCTACCTTGATAGTACATTTACGGACACACACGAAAGAAAAGCCCTACATATGTGAATTTTGCGAAAGAGGTTTTGCACGGAAAGCTAACCTGAAGGTACACTTACGGACACACACGAAAGAAAAGCCCTACATATGTAAATTTTGCGAAAAAGGTTTTGCACATAAATCTGCCCTGAAGGTACACTTACGGACACACACTAAAGAAAAGCCCTACATATGTGAATTTTGCGAAACAGGTTTTGCGCGGAAAGCTGACCTGAAGGTACACATACGGACACATACGAAAGAAAAGCCCTACATATGTGAATTTTGCGAAAGAGGATTTTGCACGGAAACAGGTCCTGAAGGCACACATACGGATACATACTAAGAAAAGCCCTACATTATGTGAATTTTGCGAAAGAGGTTTGCTCGGAAAGCCGGCCTGAAGGTACACATACGGATACATACGAAAGAAAAGCCCTACATATGTGAATTTTGCGAAAGAGATTTTGCACGGAAACCTGACCTGAAGGCACACATATGGATACATACGAAAGAAAAGCCCTACATCTGTAATTTTTGCGAAAGAGGTTTTGCAGAGAAAGCTACCTTGATAGCACATTTACGAACACACACGAAAGAAAGCCCTACATCTGTAAATTTTGCGAAAAGGTTTTTCACAGCGAGCTAGCCTGATGGTGCACTTACGGACACACAACTAACGAAAAGCCTTACATATGTAAATTTTGCGAAAAGGGGTTTTGCAAAGAAAGTTAACCTGAAGGCCACACTTACGAACACACGACACGAAAAAGCCCTACATATGTAAATTTGTATGCGAAAGGGCTTTTGCAGATGGAAAGAAAGCCTGAAGGTACATTTACGGACGCACACGAAAGAAAAGCTTCACATATGTAAATTTTGTGAAAAGGGTTTTGCAGAAAAAGCTAACCTGAAGGCACACATACGGGCACACACGAAAGAGAAGCCTTACGTATGTAAATTTTGCGAAAGGGATTTTGCGTGCTTAAAACCTAAGGAAGCATTTGCGTACGCATACTGGTGAAATGCTAGAGCGGGATTTCGAACTACGGCCCAACGAAATAGTCGCAACGTCTTGAGCAACTCGCGTATCATCACGAGAGCCATTAACTCAACTAAGCCATTTATCGAGCCACGATGCAGGATAGAAAAAGGAATTGTAAAAGCGCTACACGCACATAAACCATACACACCGACGAGATTATTGTTGCAGGTTGTTATGAAATAAAAAGTTCAAAGCTTTGCATTTCTTTTTTAGTTTCGGTTTAATTAAAATATGTTAGTTTTTTAATTTTTTAGTTTTGCGTTTCCCTTAAAAATTAATTTGTTACAATACTGAAACTGGTTAAATGGTCACTATAATTTAAATTATAACAATTAATTATTCCTGACAGTTTCTTTTTGAAATAAAAGGTCGGCCATTCTATAGCCCAGTGGTTACCAGGCAACGCATAAACAATTGTAAGGAAATAGTCATTTCCATATAGTTGCTTTGGACACTTCAAAAATCAGTTAGAACAAGTTTATTTTGAATAAACATTAATTTTATTAATTATCAATAAATTACTTAAATTTTAATTACCACTATTTTTTTAAATGTTGTAATGCCTAAGGTTTCGCTTATTAGGCCCCCACAAAGCCCAATCTCCCTCCTAATCAACATTACGACCCCGGAAAAACCAATTATCGTAACTGACCAGAGTGAGATTTGAACTCCGGACTCCGCCCTGATAGCCGAGCGTACAAGCCACTCGACTATCAGCCAGGCTAGCTTAAGCTTAACTCAGTCATTATCAATATTCTCAAATCCGTTATTTATTATATTTGTATAACATAATAATACTAAGAAAACACAAACAATATACTATTTATTAAATCAAACATCATTAGAAATCCCAAGTGAAGAAAAAATAAATAATGTAATAATAACAATAACAGTGGAGGCCAAACTTTGTGTCAACGCGTTATTTTCGTTATTTGGCGTTTATTTCGAGGCGAAGTAAATGTTATTAATAGTTTTTTTTTTTATATATTGACGTACTGCTGTAGTCTGGCACCCCGGTTTTCCCAAATTCAGATTTCTTATTTATTCCGATTTGTCTTTGTCAATGTTTCGGGAAAATTTTCTCAAATATTTTATTTTTATATAAGTTTTAGTTTATGAATTGAATTGATTGTTTTATTTATTTTAATTGTTCAGTTGCTTAAATTAATTTCATTCAGTTGTAGATATTGCGTTTACTTGTATTGTGATATGTTATAATGGTTATTTTTTCTTTGCGATTCGTGCGACTTTGTTGCACGCAGCTGTTATTATATGTATACGTCTGTGTACCTTGTCCAGGCACCTCAGTTTCTTGAAAGATGCCGTGTAAGTAGATTTAAATTGATATTCATTGCTGCCATTTTGTTAATTCATTTGATTTTAAGATTTGTCTCGTTGATTTTGACTTATCTCATCCATCAAGGAACCATTTAATAATAATTGTTATTGTATTCTTGTGTACACAAATTAGATATAAGATCAGTTATTATATTTGTTCTGGAAGGTATTTTTAGTTTAAAGAGTTAATTTTTCCGTTTTCTAGTTTGCTGACTTGTTAATTAGTTATTAATCACCTCGGTTTGGGTGAATAGAAGCATTGTGCTTGTATTTAAATTTTTCTTTTTGTAAATTTACTTGATTTGTCCACATTTAAATTAATTTAGTTTGTTTTAATTTTGAAACCACGTGGATTTTTGTGAAAAAAGGATTATCTTATTGAACAAATTTTTCTTTTGCTTGTTAAAGGATTTTGCATTGTCCTTTTGTAATTTAGAACCTATTGCAGTTTTTGATTTTAGCCAGTACTCTCAGTCCACGGTTTTTGTTTCTGCATAGTTGTAATTAAATGTTTTTTTTTCTTTTTTTTTTAAATAATAAAATTCTTAATTGTTATTAATGTCATTCAAAAATACTGTTCTTTTATTTTTGTTTTAACCTTTTTAATTTTTGAGGTAATTAAAGTAAGTCAGATTTCTTTGCCCACATTTTACTTTTCATGATTAAGATTCTTTTAATTTGCGAGGTTAACCCTGAGTTTAATTGCTCTTTGGCGCCCTTTTAAATTTGTCCTTTGAGCTAGCTAAATTAATTTTTCATTTTTATAATTCATTTTGTATTTTTGTTGGTACCTTCAGTACACAGCAGTACGTAAGTATAAAAAAAAATTAAACTCTAATTAGTTTCATACTATAATTGCTATTTTCAAACCAGTACGTCCAGATGATGCATAAAGCCGAAACCGGTCGACAATTATATTAATTGAAGGATTGGAGAGAACTATTTTCTAGTTTTTAGTGAAGAGGGAAATAATAAGACAATACTTTTCTTTTGACGTCTTCGGGAACTAAGCCCATATGCCACAGTTTTAATGACTAAAATTAAAATTGCTGTAGATGTAATACATTTGCAGTGTAATACTATGTAGATTATTCGTAAAAGATTTATAATTTATTGATTTAATGTAAAAAAAAAAACAATTACTATCATATGTTTGCTAAAAGTTACTCTGATCCTCAGAATTCGCTCAGTTAAACGACTAAAATTAAACTTAATATAGATGTGGAGTTAATCAGGTAAAGACAGGGACACATCTCGGGCCTATCGAGCTGACTAACAGTAAGACACACAAAAATCCAGCCAACGGTAATAGGTGACCTACATAAGGAAAGTAAGATGGGAATATTCCATATCCATGCCTTAGATTCTAATATTCATTTTAGTTAATTTTGGATTAATAAGTTAGCAATACTTTTTCTATTCATGTAAAGCAATGTAATAATACTGGACGGTAAGGGTAAGACAATACTTATTCGATAATTAAAGACTTTCATGCTTATTTTCTATTATAACTAGTTTTATATCGAAGTATCAGTAATGTTTAAACTATAAAACTTTTGTTTATTAGCTTTGAAAAACCTAACGATAGTAAATAAAGTACTTATTCTAGGCGACAGTAATAATCGTCTGGTAAAAGTTTTTGGGATGTGCTAATTTTGTACGATCGATACTTATTCTTATGTAAAAGGTTTAAAACTTTTGCACTATTATTGAATCCGCAAGCAATTTGTTTAGATGTCATACTAGGATTTTATTCCACTAATGCACAAACTTATTTCGATATCACTGATATTTCTTGCTAGGACATTTTTATTTTTGTTATTTATTAATGTAAACATTGTTTCAAAACGTCGGACTGTATTACGAATAATAGTCGCGCTAGGAACTGATCTTTTGGAATAATTTACTGCAAATAAATCGTGTGTAACTTCTGCTGAATTGCCACCGTAAAATTCTTTCTTTCTTTTGTAAAATTTCCAACCGCGATGAAAACTTATTAACCGTTATAAAATTTGAGGACCGTACCGTACCCAACCGTATCCACCAACGTCTTATTAAGAAATGAGCGAAATGAATAGAACGCCGGCTAAACTCAAGTTGAATTTACCCCTGTATTTATGCCTGGCGAATCGTTTTCCTCCTCTCGCAGTACACGGAATGAAAGCTATGCTGAATTGATTTAAATTGAAAAGATCGATGTGCTGATAGCATTTTGTAGTAGTTAGACAAGGGTAAAATAGCTTGCGTATTTCTCGACCTTGTTAACTCTTAGAAATCATATTTTCATCCTTCTTTTATTCGTACTCCGGCGATCGTCATGTCCAAAGTGAGCTCTTGGTATAGATCACTGTTATTATGTGTACACACGCGTGTGTGATGTGTAGGTTGCATTGCTAATTTGTAGGTGCGAGGATACGGTCCTTGTTATATCTCTGTGTTTTTTTGATATTACTGTATATTGTTTTGATAAAATATCTATGTAAGTTGTTTCCCAAAAACATTGCTTGCTAAACAATTTCTGTAGTTGTTCTTGGATTAACAGAGCCATATTTTCAGGTTTATACCAGCACACGCCAAAAACGAGGATATAGAAGATGGTCCCTATGTCGTAACACCATTATGTATTAAGAAGGAGGTTTGGGATCGGCATGAGGAGAGAATGGAACAGAATAGTGCGGCGTGCATTTATGAAGAGAGTGAAAATAGTTATGAGAACTTAGAAGATTGCAGCGAGGAAATAATGTTTCACCAAGAAAAAGAATGTGACAAATATTTAGTCGAAAAGAGTAGCCTAGTCACTCACAGACTGCGACACGCGAAACAATTGAAATATGGGTGCGACAAATGGGAGCGTGCTTATGTTAGGCTCTGGGATCTGAAAGACAATCAGAACGTTGAGCATCCCGGAATGAAACGGTTTGTGTGCGATATATGTGAAAAATCTTTCTCTTCACCTTCAATGCCTGCATGTGCATGAGAGCTTACATACCGGAGAGATTTGTGCTGTATGCGAGAAGCTTTTTGGGACTAAACAAGCTTTAAAGTGTCAAATACGAACGCATATGAGGGAAAAGTGTTACGTATGCATATTTTGCGAAAAGAGTTTTGCCGTGAAAGCTACCTTGGTGGAACATTTACGGACGCACACGAAAGAAATGCCTTACATATGTAAATTTTGTGAAAGTGGTTTTGCACAGAAAGCTAACCTGAAGTACACTACGGACACACACGAAAGAAAACCCTACAAATGTGAATTTTGCGAAAGGGTTTTGCAGAGAAACCTACCTTGATAGTACATTACGGACACACACTAAAAAAAAGCCCTACATAGTAAATTTTGCGAAAGAGGTTTTGCCGGAGAAGCTAACCTGAAAGGTACACTTACGGACACACACGAAAGAAAAGCCCCACATATGTAAATTTTGCGAAAAAGGTTTTGCACATAAATCTGCCTGAAGGTACACTTACGGGACACACACTAAAGAAAAAGCCTACATATGTGAATTTTGCGAAACAGGTTTTGCACGGAAAGCTGACCTGAAGGCACACATACGGACACACACTAAAGAGAAGCCCTACATATGTAAATTTTGCGAAAGGGCTTTTACACGAAAGTATAGCCTGATGGTACACTTACGGACACACACTAAAGAAAAGCCCTACATATGTAAATTTTGCGAAAGGGGTTTTGCACAGAAAGTTAACCTGACAGCACACTTACGAACACACACTAAAGAAAAGCCCTACATATGTAATTTTTGCGAAAAGGGTTTTGCACGGAAAGCTGACCTGAAGATCCACTTATGGACACACACGAAAGAAAAGCCCTACATATGTAAATTTTGCGAAAAGAGTTTTGCGGTGATTAAAACCCTAAAGAAGCATTTGCGTCGACATACCGGTGAAATGCTAGAGCGGGATTCGAACTTACGGCCCAACGAAATAGTCGCAACTTCTTGAGCAACTCATGTATCAATCACGAGAGTCATTAACTCAAATAAGCCATTATTCGAGCCTCGATCTGTAGGAAAATAGTGTATATACACAACGACAAGATTATTATTGTATATTGTGGTTGTTATGAAATAAGGATTATAGGTCCTTGAATTTCTTTTTTCGTTTCGATTTAGTTAGAGCAAAACATATCGGTTGGATCCGGTTACAAGCCCTTAGTTTTAAGTTTTGGAATTTTGCATTTATCTTAAAAAATAAGTTGACCTAATACTGGAACTGGTTGAATGGACACTGTAGTATAAAATAATAATAATTAATTAGGTAGATGTAGTAATTAATACAGGTATATATAATGCAATATGATAATGATCATTCGGATATGCTAACATTTCTGACAAATTTCTAGAAATAAAAGGCCTTTCCATATCCAGTAGTTGCCGGGCACCGTCAAAAAAATTATAAGGAAATGATCATTTCCATATAGTTGCTTGGGCCCTTTAAAAATCAGTTAGAACAAGTTTATTTTGAATAAATATTAAGTTTATTAATCATCAATAAATTACTTAAATTTTAATTACCGCTATTTTTTTTAGTTTGTTATTATATATACACACGCGTGTGTGATGTGTAGGTTGTAGGTTGCATTGCTAATTTGTAGGTACGAGGACGCGGCCCTTATTATATCTGTGTTGTTTTGATATTACTGTATTGTTTTGATAACATATTTATGTAAGATGTTTCTCAGTAACATTGCTTGTTTACTCGACCTCCGAATATAGAATTTCTGTAGTTGTTCTTGAATTAACAGAGCCATATTTTCAGGTTTATATCAGCACACGCCAAAAACGAGGATATAGAAGAAGGTCGCTACATCATAACACCATTATGTATTAAGAAGTAGGTTTGGGATCGGCATGAGAAGAGAATGAAACAGAATAGTGCGGCGTGCATTTATGAAGAGACTGAAAATAGTTGTGAGAACTTAGAAGATTGCAGCGAGGAAATAATGTTTCACCATGAAAAAGAATGTAACAAATATTTAGTCGATAAGGGTAGCCTAGTCACTCACAGATTGCGACACGCGAAACAATTGAAATATGGGTGCGACAAATGGGAGCGTGCTTATGTTAGGCTCTGGGATCTGAAAGACAATCAGAACGTTGAGCATCCCGGAATGAAACGGTTTGTGTGCGATATATGCGAAAAATCCTTGTCTTCACTTCAATACCTGCATGTGCATGAGGGCCTACATACTAGAGAGATTTGTGCTGTATGCGAGAAGGTTTCTGGGACTAAACAAGCTTTAAAATGTCAAATACGAACGCATATGAAGGAGAAGTGTTACGTATGTAAATTTTGTGAAAAGAGTTTTACCGAAAAAGCTACCTTGGTGGAACATTTACGGATCCACACTAAAGAAAAGCCCTACATATGTAAATTTTGCGAAAGGAGTTTTGCAAAGAAAGTTAGCCTGAAGGTACACTTACGGACACACACGAAAGAAAAGCCCTACATCTGTAATTTTTGCGAAAGAGGTTTTGCAGAGAGAGCTACCTTGATAGCACATTTACGGACACACACGAAAGAAAAGCCCTACATCTGTAATTTTTGCGAAAGAGGTTTTGCAGAGAAAGCTACCTTGATAGCACATTACGGACACATACGAAAGAAAAGCCCTACATATGTAAATTTTGCAAAAGGGCTTTTACACAGAAAGGTACCCTGACGATACACTTACGCGTACACACAAATGAAAAGCCTTACATATGTAAATTTTGCGAAAGGGGTTTTGCACGGAGCAGGACTCTTTTGATGTACCACTTACGGGAAACACACACTAAAGAAAGCGCCACATATGTAAATTTTGCAAAGGGGTTTGCACAGAGAGTATATCCTGATGGTACACTTACGGACACACAGTAAAGAAAAGCCCTACATATGTAATTTTTGCGAAAAGGGTTTTGCACGGAAAGAGAACCTGAAGATACACTTATGGACACACACGAAAGAAAAGCCCTACATATGTAAATTTTGCAAAAGGGGTTTTGCAAGCAGAAGTATATTGAAGACACACGTACGAACACACACGAAAGAAAAGCCCTATATCTGTAATTTTTGCGAAAGAGCTTTTACACGAAATGATATCCTGATGGTGCACTTACGGACACACACTAAAGAAAAGCCCTACATATGTAATTTTTGCGAAAGAGGTTTTGCAAGGAAAGCTAACCTGATGGTGCACTTTCGGACACACACTAAAGAAAAGCCCTACATATGTAAATTTTGCGAAAAGAGTTCTGCGGTGATTAAAACCCTAAAGAAGCATTTGCGTCGACATACCGGTGAAATGCTAGAGCGGGATTCGAACTTACGGCCCAACGAAATAGTCGCAACGTCTTGAGCAACTCATGTATCAATCACGAGAGCCATTAACTCAACTAAGCCATTATTCGAGCCACGATCTGTAGAAAAATAGTGTATATACACAACGACGAGATTATTATTGTATATTGTGGTTGTTATGAAATAAAGACTCTAGGCCCTTGAATTTCTTTTTTCGTTTCGATTTAGATAGAACAAAATATATCGGCTGGATCCGATTCAAAGCCATTAGTTTTAAGTTTTGGAATTTTGCATTTATCTTAAAAAATAAGTTGACCTAATACTGGAACTGGTTGAATGGACACTGTAGTATAAAATAATAATAATTAATTAGGTAGATATAGTAATTAATACAAGTATATATAATGCAATATGATAATGATCATTCGGATATGCTAACATTTCTAACAAATTTCTAGAAATAAAAGGCCTTTCCACATCCAATCATAGCCGGGCAACGCAAAAAAAAATTGTAATGAAATGATAATTTCTATATAGTTGCTTAGCCACTTCAAAAATCACTTAGAACAAGTTTATTTTGAATAAACATTAAATTTATTAATTATCAATAAATTACTTAAATTTTAATTACCGCTATTTTTTTAAGGGATTGTAATGCCTAAGCTTTCGCTTGTCAGGCCCCCGCAATGCCCGATCTCCCTCCTAATCAACATTACGACCCCGGAAAAACCAATTATCGTAACTGACCAGAGTGAGATTTGAACTCCGGACTTCGTACTGATAGCCGAGCGTGTAAGCAGCTGGTATAATAATACCAACAAAAACAAACAGTACACTATTTATTAAATCAAACATCACTAGAAATCCCAAGTGAAGAAAAAGTAGATGTAACAATGGCCGCGTTCAGGGTACGTAACTCCTACGTAGCTGCTCCGAAACGATTTGGGAACTGTTACAATTTGCGCTACATTAATAACATACAATGGAGTAGTCGCCATTTTGTGTAGCGGAAACCGCTACTGAATTCATGTTCGTATTCTGAACGCGGCCATTAACATTAAAGTGGAGCCAGAGTTTGTGTCAACACGTTATTTCTTTATTTGACGTTTATTTTGAGACGAAGTAAATGTTAATAGTGTAAAAAGTGTTTCCGGGCTGTTGAGCCGTGTTCTTGTGGAATTACTTTCGGAAGTAATTCAGCTCAACAGCCCGGAAAAACTTCTTACAGCAGATTCCCGCCGTGAAAACCTACGCAACACTGTTATTAATAGCTTTATTTTTGCCGGAAAAAGTGAAATGGCGCTCTTTTTACAAACTTATTGAATAAAATATTTAAATTGGTTAGAATATGTCACGTTTATTTCCGCCATAACAAATACAACTAAACCAGAACGTGCAAATGACTGACGGTAGATTATTTTAGGTTAGTGTATTAATTTCGCATATCTCTACTTCAGAACAGAAGTATATTAAATCACATAAAGAAAAGTTTACAGAATCAACATTTAAAGAATAACGCCTTACATTGTTTTAATCGTCAATTGTACGTGTAATTTTCGTTAATGGACTATTTAGCACAATATTCAAGTCGAGCTTGCAAGGTTTATGTAAGAAACGAACGAAATAAATCTGAGAAATATGGACATTGTACATATCTGCCTTGAAATATGGATATGTTATCTCTGCTCTTATATTAAAAATATCATATTTCCGAGTTTGTACCAATAGGCGACAAATAGGAGGATATAGAATGGATCCTTATATTGTATTGCCATCAGATATTAAAAACGACACAACAATAAAGTGACAAGAAAAGCTTGACATATGTAAATTTTGTGATAAGGGTCCGCAAATCTAACGAGTACCTACACAGTATATTAAGTGTATGCTATATCGGGAGAAAAGCTGCAAGCTGTCGACTGTATTCTGGGCGACTAGAAATGTCAGGACTTTAACCATAGGCGCAGCTACGCACGAAGCCGCAGAACAGATTTATTAACCTTCGGCGCATTGTTATAATTCAGCCTAATTAAATTGAGTCTGATATTTTTTCTCGCTTTACTTATAAAATCTGGAAAAGTAATATTAAATCCAACATTACATCTGTATTAGTGAAAAGGGAAATAATAAACAGTACTTATAATAATAATAATAATAATATAATAATAATAATAATAATAATAATAATAATAATAACACCTCTACACCGAAAGGTAAAAGAGGCATGTGATTATATATATAATATAATAATAATAATCTTTATTCAAAACTATGGCAACAACCACAAAAAACAGCGTCAAAAGGAAAAGTTATTCGATAACTAACCTAAACTACATCTATTCATGCTTCTGTTCTATTCATACTTATTTTTATATCGAAGTATCAGATATTGTAAAGTATAAACTTCAGTGACAGAGCTCATAAATATCAATAGAAAGAAAAAAGAGAGAAAAGCAGTTTTAAATGTCAATAATCAAATAGAATAACATAGATTTTAGAAAACCTAACGATAGTAAATAAAGTACTTATTCCGGGCGACAAGTATAATCATCTATTACGAAATAATAGTCGCGCTAGGAATTGATCTTTCGGGATAATTTACTCCAAATAAATCGTGTGTAACTTTTGCTGAATTGCCACCGTAAAATTCTTTCACAATCCTCGAGCGTATAATATTCTATTTTTTTTTTGTAAAATTTCCAACCGCGATGAAAACTTATTAACCGTTATAAAATTTGAGGACCGTACCCGTATCCTAATATCCACCAACGTCTTATTAAGAAATGAGCGAAATGAATAGAACGCCGGCTAAACTAAAGTTGAATTTACCCCTGTGTTTACGCATGCCTGGCGAATCGTTTTCCTCCCCTCGCAGTACACGGAATGAAAGCTATGCTGAATTGATTTAAATTGAAAAGATCGATGTGCTGATAGCATTTTGTAGAAGTTAGACAAGGGTAAAATAGCTTGCGTATTTCTCGACTTTGTTAATTCTTAGAAATAATATTTTCATCCTTCTTTTATTCGGACTTCGGCGATTGTCAGGTCGAAAGTA